>NQII01003693.1:105694-129975 GCA_002778355.1 Clitarchus hookeri
GGGGGGGGGGGAGTAGCCCGCTGGTCAACGGCCGCGTCCGTTACTTTTTATACGTGAGTAAATCCGGGTTTAAGTCCGCCGTAAAAATAACCTAATTCGTCTCTGTACGAGGCAAGTGGCCTGGCTACCGCATCACCACGGCAAATTGATAGGTAATATGAAAAACAAAATTACTTTTTGTAAGACAAAAAAAATCAGTTAAAAAAAAATAACTAGTTAAAGTTTTGCATGCCCTGAGTTAATTTTTTATTTTGGTATTTTGAGTGCCTCCTAACAGCAACAAGGCGTTGTTAGAAGTACGCTAAATATTAGTGAAATAGAGAAGGAATTAGCCAGGGACTGTATTAAGAACCTACCCCAGCATTCGCCTGGAGTGATTTAGGAAAACCCTGAAAGAACGAAATCAGGAAGGCTTTACCGAGAATCGAACCCTGGTTCTCCCGGAAATGTGTCCAGTGATTCACCACTGCGCTATCTCACACTAGGTAATTCATATTCGGAATACACGTTCATATGGGGTCTATACTGCGTAATATTTTTATGCGTACCGTAATAATATCCTTTTGATGTTCCTTTTTGTTAAACCATAGACACTTTATTCCTTATTATGTTTCAGAGTAGAGAGAAAGGAGGTGAGGACGGAGCAGCGCCGGAATTCAAGGACGGTAGAAACAGGAGATGCCCGAGGAAACCCACCGACCAACGGCATCGTCCGGCACGATTCCCACTTGCGAAAATCCGGGAGTGACCCGGCGGGGGATCGAACCCGGTTCGCCTTGGTGGGAGGCGAGCAGTCTGGCCACTCAGCCACCGTGGCTCCTGTGAACACGATAGAAAATTTTCTTCCATTGTTGGATATTGTGCGAATATGAAACAAGTTTCTTATTTTAATTGTTCTAAGGGAATTCAAATGCTATAGATCTGGATATTTGTGATTGGTCTGCGAAGAGTTAAGCCAAGTGTGGAAGTGTAAAATGCTTTATCCGGTCATAAAACGGCCAAGACAAAGCAATATTTTGGGAAATATGTTGGCACAAAAAATTTCTTTTTTTTTTGCCACTGCCTCTTAAAATGTTTGATAATTACCGTAACGTAGATTTTCTCAACATGGTATTATGGGACACTATGTTTCTATGAATTATTATTACAAAACTCAAACCAATACTCAATTATTTTGAAACCATTTAATACCATATCGCCGACTGAATCTTGCAGAGCGCACTCAATTATCCCGCGCGTTTTGACCAGCTCGTGATGAACCGTCAAACGACGCGATAATTTTGTTGAACTTCGATTTTTATTTCCTCCCTGGGGGGCGAAAGCGAGAATGCAAACGAAAAAAAAAAACAATAAAATTACAGTGTTGGCGATAACCGGCGTTATTCGGGAGTATACATCGTAAACGAAAATATAATTATATTCGGCTCTGGATGCTAGATAGAGTATTAGCGATGAATTGATGACTTTTTTATAGATCGGTTTAATACAATACGCGGTTGCAACCATCTGCTTTCACGCCTCCGACATCCAGGAGACCATTTTTATTTTGATTCGATCACTGAATAATTTTGCATAGTTCTAGTATCGCGGTTTACTATCTCTACTGATAAATACTTGAAAAAAAGATGGTTGGTGTGATATTAATTGTTTGATAGACGAATTAACACAATGCACATTAGAAAGCAGCGTTATATTAAAACCAGGTAAAGCAGACAGTAGACGTTTGTGTGTGCACACTTATCGCTCCCTTGAATTACTTCAGTTCCATAGACGTCCGTCACGCACATCTCGGCGTATTTCACTAGGTGTACCAAAATAAATATCACGTAAGTTTTTCTGAATTGTCAACACTCTCGAAATTTCTTGGCGGAAAATTTTCATTTTAACAAACAGTTAAAAGCATCATCTATCGACGGCAGGATTTTGCACCTAGTTCTGTACAAGTGCCGTAAGAACTGACGCGTACTGAGAGGGTATTGTGCGAGTCGAGCCAAGGAGCTCTTAAAATGTGTAGACACGATGATTGCAGGATGGCAATAGGAAGCGAAAAGGTAGAAGACTCGTTGGACCAAGTTTTCCGTATTTACGATTCTTAAGTGCGAGGCTAAGTCATGATTGATTCCCTGCAACGAGAACTAACGAAATAGATACCATTTAGTTCATTTCGTATTATTATCTGAGGAAACTTGACTGTAAAGCCAATTGCTCGTATCATTGTTCAAGAGCAACATTTTCTGATTGTGATTGCCAATTACACCCATAGGTTTTAAGAAGGGCCATCATACAACTAAATTTCTAAAGCAGGAAGAAAATCGTCACGTATTTATTTTTAATAAAAATTTTTTTCAATTATATTTTTTTTTAGTATTATTTAAAGAGCAGAGAAATATAACAGACTCTTTAACAGGATGAACGCTAAAATAACCTTGTGTGCCGGAAGAGTTTATTTTTACTAAAACAAAATTTTACCCGCCAAATAGAATGTATTGTACATCTTTGGTAAACAATTGGTTGGCATTTAGGATATCGGGCTTGTTGGAAAACAAAACTCATTAGCTTGACAGCGACTCCGTGAGTGAGGTATTTCCCGAATGTTCTGTTAAAGACACCAGCACAAATAAAACTAGCAGTTGTGTATAGAACGCTGTGAATACCCGCGTTTATCTACGTCACTTTCCTGAAGAAATCGACATCTGGTACTAAGTTTGGTTGCTTTCTTCTCCTTTACTCGTCGCAATGACATAAGAAAGAGATTCACGCTGACAGGAGGCTCGAAGCGAACACCCTGTACAAGTAAATAAACTCTGAGAGTGATTGACAATTATGATACTGCCGAAGATTGAACCTCACGCTCCTAGTGTAACGTTCTGCCACGACACATTCGAGGTCTACGATGTGCCAACCCTTGTTTGCGTATGTGAATAATTTACCACTCGCGTGTGCCGCGATGATCCGAGAGGAAATCGCACGTTGTCTATAAGCTATTCACGGTTAAGTGAGCATTTTTTAAGGCCCTCTTAACAGGTTATAACCACTGATAAATGTATTTTATTGCAGCCTTAGGCATTAACTTCTGAGAGTGGTGAAATGTGTATACTGCGTTTGGTAGTCACGTGGCTATATTTATATTATAACGTGGCAGAAAAATAAAAAAATTTCTGAAAGGAAAAAATTAGCAGGGCTTTAAAAAGTGCTCACTTTACCGTGAATAGCCTATATATATTTAATTATCGAGCGTGCTGTATTGTGCAATATCACACACGTGACTCCCAATCGTGACGTGCCGGAATTACACGCCGGTCAACTGCACTTGATGTTCTTTTCTTTAGGTTTTTTTTATCTCAATTCCAAGCGAATATCTGGCACTGGTTCTTAATAAGATTTTTTTAAATTCTCTATATATACGGAAAAACCACCAATCAATATTTCTGCATAAAAAATGACCAGTTATTATACGTGACAGTTGTTGCCGGCAGCATCCACCAATGCGATCTGTAAGGACCTAGTCATTGTTAGGCGCTTTCTAAATCTCTCAGATCACGTCGTATCGCAGTATGTCGAAGTCAGACGTTAGAGATATGAGATATATTAGAGCAGAGCTTCAGCGCCAACTCGAATGAAGTGAGGTGGGGATGGAGCAGTGACGGAATGATACGGCGGGTGAAATAAGAATGCCCCGGGAAAACTCACTAATATTAGGTTTTTATTTTAAATTGGGTAGTCACGGCATACGTGAAAAATTCAAATTTTCACCAGTAAGCATAGTAGACTTCATCGTTCAAAAATATTAGTGTTCGCGTTATTTCTTTACTGGCTTTCGCAACGGTGAGTACCCAGTTTCGATAATTGATTGGAAGCTATTGCATTTTATTATCGTTTGTTGTATCCTATTGGCTCAAAGCCGTTCAGAGCACAGCAAACAAATTTAAGTCCTATGAGAAAATCAGTCCAAATACACACGATTTTAAAGTTTATTCTCTCCGAAAATAATAACTGCAAATGTACGTGTCACTATTTATAACACTTGGCAGTGATCTCATGTATTAATACAAAGTAAACAACGACAAGTGAATTACACAAGACAATGAATACTTATTGGAAATGCGATTATAAATAACAATATAATATTTGTACCGGAGGAACAAAGGTTGTGAAAGACTGAGTAATCATCATGATATATTACGTGCTTACTTGACCAACAGCAACATCTGCCACTTTGCATATATGCGAAAATCTTGGTTTGGCCATGCCAGGAACCGAACCCGGATCACTTTCCTCAGTAGCTTGTGGGTTAGCCATCCGGTAGCTGGGTTGAAGGTCACACACTCAAACTATTTCCCTCTCGGAAAAGAAGTCTTTTTAGGTGCTGCACAGCTGAAATGTTTTGTTTGGAAAAATTCTTGTATGACTGCTGTACTCGTACCATACTTCGAAACTTTTATTCAACTTTAATTTCAGTCCTTTATTGATTGCAATGGCTGGTTTTCGTGAAAAATGTTCCCTGATTTAGGTATTTCAAAACACTCTATTACAGATCCACTAACGTGTTTAGACGATCTTAATAGTTACGCAATCTAGATATCTCTCTTCGTAAGTCAATTAAGGAGGTGTTTCATCACAAAGTCGTGCGGCCAGTAACTTAATGTACGCTGGACGTGTACATGTAGAATATTAAAGTCTGGTCAAAGAATAGTTAAAAAATTACAGAATTAAAACAGTGGCGTCTACCCCAAACTCCAGCTCCACACTCTAGCAAAATAACCTCACTGGCTAGTAACATGTTGGAGCGTCGTTCGCCAATCAGCGCCTCGTGACCAACTTGCATTACAGTGGTCCAACAAGTTGGAAGCGTGCAACAACCAATCAGGCCCAAGGTCTGTTTCCAGAGCCTCGCCTGGCCAATGAGCGACCCAGTACGCTAGCATGAAAGGAACCGCCACGCCATTTTGCTTCTGTATACTTTCATTTTCTAGGGCCTAGACTTGGACAAAGTTAGGCATCCGTACTTATTATTAGGGACATAAATGTGTTCCCTACTCCGAGAAAAGCAGACGTTTGCCACTAAATGCAAAATTTGCGTAGTTTTCCTGCCACAGGTTTGACTTCATACGTCTTTGCACACTCGCGTTCGTGTCTTTTGTTTGTTGGCTTCCAGCTCAGGAGGAGCCCAGTTTTCTTGTATCTTGTTGTACACTGAAGAGTCAAAAAAACTGGCACACTTGCTAATATCGTGTAGGGCCCCCGAGCACGCAGAAGTGCCGCAAGACGACGTGGCATGGACTCGACTAATGTCTGAAGGTATGCAGGAGGCAATTCACACCATGAGTCCTGCAGGACAGTCCACAAATACAATCTGCGCCAATTTGAGAAAGTGTTGCACGTCTGTCACGTTTAACGATTCTCGTCAGTCGTCGTTTGTCCCGTTCTTTCACGATCTTTTTCCGGCCACAGCGATGTCGAAGATGTGATGTTTTACCGGATTCCCGATATTCACGGTACACTCGTGAAATGGTCGTACGCGAACATCCAAATGTTATCGCTACCTCGGAGATGCTATGTCCCATCTCTCGTGCGCTGATTATAACACCACGTTCAAACTCACTTAAATCTTGATAACCTGCCATTGTAGCAACCGATCTAGCTGCCGACCGCATCGCGTTACTCTGATTGGTTGCATACCTCTGTTATATGCATACGCACTCATATACCATTTTTTTTGGCTCTTCAGTGTATATAATTCAACTGTTTCACGGCTAAGTGATTCTAATTTACTCATAGTTGTACATTATGTGTCATATAAACTGTAGTCAAATGGCTGTGGAATACAGACATTCAAGTGCTTGAAATCTAGTAGGTCACCAAATATTAAAGCAAAAATATCGCGTTTATAATGGGTCACCCATATTTTCGTATGTAGCAAACCGGTTGGACATTGCCGTTGGCTCGGTAGGTTTTCTCGGGGTACTTCTGTTTGTGCTGCACTTTGCATTCCGCCTCTACTGCAACTTAATTTCAGTGGCTAAGGCGTTCTCCTCTCACCAAGGCGAACCGGGTTCCATTCCCGGCGGGGTCGCTCCCAGAATTTTTGCGCTTGGGGAATTGTTCCGGACGAAACCGTTCGTCGGCGGGTTGTCTCGAGATCTCCTGTTTCCTCCGCCCTTACATTCCGGAGTCGCTCCACATGCGTCTCGTTTCACCCTCTTCGGCTCTGAAGACCTCGGTTTTAGTAAGAGTCGCTCAAACCGGCGAGAGCAGTGATGTGTTGGCATCGGCTAGCAATAAATAGTTCACAGTTGAAATACAGTTACAACCTAGTTTTTTGTATGCTATTTGTAAATTAAACGTTGGCATTTACACATTTGAATTTTTAGGTGGCACTGAAGGGAACGTATTAATTTGTTACATTAAAAAATGTCAGCGCAAATTACCGTGCGTAGGTCCTAGTGACATGGAGTTTTTTTTTTCGTCCGAAGAAGAAAATTCAGTAGGTGGAGCGGAGCTTGTCGCTCTCTATCTTTCTCTCTGTCTTACTCTCTATATTATTTATCTCTCGGGAATTTTCGCACCGCCTGTAATAGCAAGAAATTATACATGTTTTAAATTTTAGCATATTTCATACTTATTAAAGCAAAAATAATGATTTTTGAAATTGTAATTTACAACTGAAACAAGACTTCGTTTTTTGAATACTTATTATAATATATTTAAATGTGATAGTAGGAAATTTACAAATCCAAAGTTGGCAGAAGTGGCGACCGGCGACGCCAACATGACACTGCGTGTTTATGAACGAAGCGTCAAGTTATTACTAGCCATATTTTCCTGTTTTTCCACGGCGGGAATAAATATAGAGTAAAGTGCGTCGCGACCGCTGTGTGCGTGAAAGAGTATTGTTGGCATTACCNGTGTGTGTGTGTGTGTGTGTGTGTGTGTGTGTGTGTGTGTGTGTGTGTGTGTGATTGCAAATATCGGACGTGTGAAATTTATACCGTTTTAACCGTGAAGTATTTTTAAGACGAATTTAGTTGTTTAAATGTCCCGTTTATTTATCACAACGTTGTAACTTTGCCTTAGGTGTTTGGAAAACCACTGTGTAACGTGCTTACGTTTCTGTGATTTGAATGTTCGCCACAACCTCAACATAATAAAAAGCCCAGTCAGATAAATTTCAATAAATGATGAAATAAACCCAGAAAACAGTAAGTTCCAATGCACAAAAGTATGAGAGGAATAAAAGTAATGATAGCCCTATTTGTGTGCATGTTCACTAATATATTTTACGCTTGTCGATTCTACGTACAAAAATAAGCGGCACGAGTTTCGTGCTTGAATATACTGTGTCTTTTCGTTGGACTCGTTGTTCCTTCGTATGAATTTTTATTTTAGCGAAATAACCCAACACATATCAATAATAAGATGTTAAATTTTACAGTTCTTTCCCCCGCAATTGTAACAGGGTTAAACCCAGTCGCGGCAAAATAATAACGTGTATTTTTGGTAATGTGCTATGTCATGTATAACAAATATAAAAACAAAGTAAAATAATAACCGTAAGAACTATCGTCAATATAGACATTGTTAAAATGTCATAAAGCTGACCTAAATATGGGTATAGGCCTAAATTGTGAACATTCGTAAGAAATGGTTTTTGCAAATATTAATAAATTCTTTGAACAGCTGAAAACAGTAAACAAGTATTTCACAGTTAAAACGTAGTCACATGGCAGTGGTTATGTTTACATCTAGCGGAAGGATACGTAATCGGTAATCAAATGTAGTACTTAATCAGGGCTTCGTCAAAGTGTGAAGCAACCGTGAATGGACCATCTAGTGAATTCGCAGTTTCTTCACAATTTTTTAATCAAACCTTTGGAAATCAGCATATGCAAGACGTGTTTGGTTATTTCCTAAATATGTAATGTCTCACAAGCCTTTTTATACTTATGTTAACACAAAAGTACCTTAATTTTGGTTAAATTAAATTGTTACTTATATTTTATCTTTAAATTATAGCATTTCACTTAAATTTAACATGGTTAAAACAGTGAGAATGTAGGTGTGTTGGTAATTTCTAGTTAGAACTAGTTCTTATGCATAATATTATTACACTTAGTGAACATTAATGAGGCGCGTTGCCCCTTTAGTTTATTTTTCGAGACTAGGTTAAGCTTTGTTTGCATGAGGCAAATTAATATTCTGTAAGTAGTACTTTATCAGGGCTTCAGAAAAGTTGGAAGTAACTGTGAAAGGACTATAGGCGGTTAACCAGATTTACGCACAGCGTTGCGTGTTTTGGGGCACTGTTACTGAAATGATTAACTCACGAGATTGTTTTGCCGTTATTAAAGCCTGCGTGGGTGTCGGAACTTTGACACAGCTCTACCAAAGAGCCGTTAACAACATAAGAGATGAAACACCTGCTTATACATGAAACTTCAGCCGCACACGCCAGCAAAATGGCGTTACTGGTTAGCGAAATGTTGGAACACCACTCGACAGTAAGCACCCGGTGACCCACTCTCCCGGCCAATAAGAAACGTTCCGCGGCACGTAGTAGCCAATCAGACACTAGGGCCCACTCCCAGAGCCTCGCGCAGCCACTGAAAGCACAAGTCTATAGGCGCGTAAGTTTTGTTTCCGAAAAGGGTCCAAGCTTCGAAATTTCTGCGACAGTACCGATGTTAACTTAAACCTTACCTCTTCCTTCCTCCTTCCTCGACCATATTGTGATTTGTATGTTCTTGCTACTGTAATTCTCTGTTTCGTATAACTTCAGTAAAATTTTACAGACGTGACCAACCTACACAGCACGTAAACAGTAAACGCCCCCATTTGCAAAGTACTGTGTCAGCTTATGGTGGTTGCGGGATGGGTGTTATTATGTTACTGGTCTTTGCGATGATTGTAGGAGAAAATAATACTCGGCATTAAAAATTATAATGTAGAAATGTTATGATAATAACTGCATGTATGATTAAAATTGTGCTCATAGACTGATGTGCAGTTTTTCTGAGCTATAGAGCAAGTGGTTAAAAAATATTTAGCAATATTAAGGTAAAGCATGCGAACAGTATGGTTATGTGAAAGGTCTCCGCCAATCTCCTCTGCCTATGATCTCCACCCACCCGGTGAAACGCCGTTGCCAATGAGATCTCTTCCGTCGTAATTTATCTATAAGTAGGGCCAGTGACTTTTCGCGTAAAAACCGGAGCACACAGTAGACTTCAATACCATATACACACCTCAGCTGTTGTTATACCTCCATTGACTTCTGGTGCCGTGTCCGTCTTTGACCAAGCCACTCAGGACTAAGTTACTCCGCCGACACTGAACCTTCGTGATTCGTGCGCAAACGGTTAACATGGGCCAGAACATTTTTTAGCCAATCAAAGAATTTGGACGACCCAACAGTGCTTTGGACTGTATCTTGTCTCGAAATCATTTTGCGAAATATCACTGCCCCTATCTTTAAGTGATAATCCCTTGCTGGTGGTGTCAGAATGTTATATACGCAGGTGAAAATTTTTATATTTGCGTGTTTCATTAAATGTATTTCGTCGTATGTGCCTCTTTTGAACAGCCGCCTCAGCGAAATGAATTATCGACACGTGTGTGCCTCTTTATAAAAGCGTTTTTTTTGTGTGCTGTGGTCAGCCATTTTATTTTAGCATCGCGAAGCGAAGGCGAAACAGTATTTACGTTGTGAAGTTTAAATATGTTGGTTTCAAAATAAAGCTCAAGTGTTCTTTTAATTGAATAAGTCAGCAAGTAAATTATTTCATATCAGTGGCCGACAAAAGTGATTTTAGTGAAGTAATCATCAAAAGCTCGCCACGTATTTAGGAATTACGAAGTTAAGAGTAAGTTTGTGTGCTTTGTAAATAATGTCTACTTAAATTGTTGCTAGAATATTTGTAATGTACTAGGCTTTTCAAAAAATCTCGTTTTACCCTAAATTATTTTATTGAAACACTAACGACTTTTACGTGGGAAGTTAAATTCACTGAAAATGTTTACATTGTGCATTTTCCACTTCGGTATTAACAGTGGCGTATTTATTGCGTTTTGTTATTGCGGGTGGTTTTTTCAAATGTACGTGGCCTAAATAAACGTCTTATTAGTGCTGTTCATTATATACAAAATACAAAAATGTTTCTGTGTTGAGTATTTCCAGCATCGGTACTAACAGCGACACATTTGTCGCGTTTAGTTCTTTCGATGAAGTTATAGTAGATTGAGTGTTATTTTCGTAAGAACAAAATTTTCCACTGCATCATCAAAATAATGCAAGTTCCAATCGCTACTATCTTATAAGAAGAACAGCAAAACTTGTTTTTAGTGAATAGATTTGTGCTCTATCTAGACTTCAACTTCTCACGGGCATGCTTGCAAATTTACTTTGATTATTGGCAGCGCGTCTGGGCGAGAATACATTTTATATTCGACTGGGCTAATCAGAATAAAGTTACCCTGACACTGAAAGTCCATGATTGGTTGGCAGACACTTAAGACGTGTGCGAATTAAATAATCAAACTGCGCTATTACTTCTGAACTAACCTGCTTTGTAGTTCAACTATGGTCTGTCTCATATAAGTTGGCGAGATTCTGACAGTCAGTGAGTGGCAACTTGAAGTATACGAAACAAACAAAGTACCATTTGCAAAATCCTGTATCCGCTGATGCACGAACAAACAAAAGCTAATATTATGTTGGCTATTCTGGGTGCACTGCCGACGCACATTAGACAAGCAGAAAATACGTGGTAAGAAAGAGTTCGTAGATTAATAAATACATTTTATTTTTAGTGATCACTAAACAGTGGTTGTTAGTGTTACAAACTAAACTTTGTGATAAAGTAGTAATGTATAGGTGTTCAAAATGAAATGCACAATAAAACGATCCGTATCCAAATGAAACGCAACTTCAAAACCTTTTCATTTCTCCAACCATGCTTTCCATAAGTGCTTGACATTAATTCCAAAAGCATACAGAAATATTGCATGGTATATTTGATTTATATTTATAATAATTTGATGAAATGTATTTCAAATTCGTGTCGTTCCAAGCCAGTAATAGAAGAACAGTCAACATTTAAAAAGACGGGATCAAGAGGTTGGCCGTGCTACAATCTGTTTAGCAATGCAATGGGCTCACACTTCCCCTGTCCTGCCGTGCGCGCCATCTGTTCGCTCTTTCCCAAATCATTACCAGCCAGAAAAGAATACATTTCGTGTGTGGTGTATAAGAAATTTCCGAACAGATGCCAATAGTTTTATTTTTCCTCGAGATCTGCATACTTTTTAAAGTAACATATATTTCGTGTACAGTGGTTTTGAGTACTAATAAATATATATTCGGCCGGTAATCGTTGGTCTACGTAAATTATACGCCATATTGTTCTCCCGAAGACCCATTTGCTTGTTTCCGTGTTGTTACTATATTGTATTGATGAAACGAAGAAACTGGGACACGCATGAATAGTTTTTAAGCAATTCTTACGTAATTCCACGTCACATATTTCCAACTCGAACTGGATTGGCTGACAGCGTGTTGATAAAAAAAATACAGCCTCCACTTGACGCACCAGCTGATGGCGAAAGGAAACATAAACGAAAAGAAAACATTGGCGCTACTTTCGTCAAACTGTCAAAATCTCGCCAAATTATATGAGACGGATCATAGTCGTGGAATATTATAGGTGGCAGAATTTTTTTAAGTCCTGACATACTGTTGCCAAAAACAAAGCCCATGACTTCTTTCGGCTGAAGTTAAAAGTTCGTACGGGAAAAACTAGTCCCGATTTCTATGTGAAGACAGAGTCCCAGTCAGCCGAAGTCAGCGCAGCCCCTCCTGAAGCCGCGGACCGAGTCCCTGAGAACTCGGCAATGATCTCCCCTTCCCCAGCTCACCGAGCGTCTTATATACCCGAGTTATAACACCTCCCGTGTACCTCGCGTCTGGAGTCACAAACCAGGCCTCCAGAACAATCGGAACATCAACAACAAATCACAAGTTTTCCACAATGACATAATCCTTCGCCAATACAGACCCCGGCGTCTCTTTGCTGCGCAAGCTAAATGCCTTAACAGCTCTGGGCCGCAAAATCGCGATAAACGAGTGCGTTACATTTAGGAGCGACGGTAGGCGTCGAGCGTCATGGGCTGAAAAAAAAGAACGCACTTTAAAAGAGAGTGACGTTATCACACATATGACTATGGTCGCTCCATCACATCACATATCACAAACTGACTTAGTGACCAAACGTTGTTTATAAAAAAAAAACCAGAGAAGCGACGCCCTTGCTGGCTGAAAAGTGGAAGGGCGATCATCTCCCCTTATGGTATACAATTAATTAAACCTTTAATAATAAATAATCTACGACTACCTAATCGTTCATAAACAATATTAGCCAAACAAAACAAACCAGAAGAACATAACCCATGAGCAATTATTATAATAAGAGAACCAAAAATACCTCAACAATTTATAGTTATAATACCCCCTAAAACTAATCCTATATGAATAACTGAAGAATAAGCAATTAATGACTTAAGATCACTTTGGCGTATACAAACTAATCTAATAAATAATCCACCTAATAATCTAATACTAATTCATAAAAAATTATATCTTAAACCAGAAATAATTAATATACTAAAAACACGGAATAAACCATATCCACCCAACTTTAATAAAACACCAGCTAAAATTATTGATCCAGAAACAGGGGCCTCTACATGAGCTTTAGGTAACCACACATGAACAAAAAACATAGGTATTTTAACCAAAAATTAAAAAATTATACATAAATAAAAAATAAAATAATAATAATTAAAACAGAAAATTAAAGAAAAAGTAAGTCTACCAAAAAAAGAATAAAAATATGACAAGAAGGCGTTATGACAAGAAGGGGGGGAGGGGCCCCCCCTTCTTGTCATAACGCCGCCAGTACTCGGCGCCTATGCGTGCGTCCACATCAAAGCAACTACCGCACCAACTTGTCTCTGTGTATTAATACACTCTATGGTTCCACCCCGGAATGAGTCCCACGCATGCTCCGGGGGGAGCGAGGTGGTGGACTCTGAGTGGGGACGAAGCGGCCGGGGCTCGACTGCATTCGCCGCAGTAAACACTAATTAATGCGATCGCCGCTCCCGGGCTACCTCGGCTATTGGGCTCGCAGAACGCCAGCCATTGTGCGAGCGGAATGGCTAATGGCCCGGCGGGCCCGCTTGTGGCCCCATTTGCGGCCCGCATCGGCGACCGTCGCGGAAATGGCTGGATCCAATACCCTCCCCCCATCACCCTCCGCCAACTGTCCTACAAACCTTGCTGCTTGAACGACTGTTCCCCGTCGCGGTAACTCTCGCCGAATTAACTGATAAATTTTTTTTTGTCGCGTCACGCCGAGTTACTGGAAGTATTTCGCGTGAGTGTTTAGGGCCGTTGTGGGGCCGTCCGGCTGGAGGTGTTATTCATGTCCGGGGACTGTACACGTGGAGGCGCTAAGGGAGGCAGGGTACCCCCATCGCATCGCATATCTCGTCACCTTTGAGTGCAAGGAACTGCATCATTGCGCAGTGTTTCTCTTGCCGACTGGCCTCATACGACTTTCAGTAGTGACCACATAATTTCATGTTGCAATAAAAAGACCAACTTGTGCTGTACACTCTGAATCCGAATTGGTGAAAAATCACCGATTTTCAGTGAAATATGAGCAATGAAATTGGTCAGAAACTGGGAAAAAGTCAACTGTAAGTAAATTAATCGGTGAAAAATAATAACTTATGCTATCGGAAGACATTGCTGGTGATTGAGTAAAATATTTTCACTGAAAATTAAGTGATATTTGATTATTTTATCAATAGTCATTCTGAAAAATCAATTAACATTGACTATTTATCAGTATATTATATTCACTGAAGTATCAGCGGTATTTATNGGGAAAAAGTCAACTGTAAGTAAATTAATCGGTGAAAAATAATAACTTATGCTATCGGAAGACATTGCTGGTGATTCAGTAAAATATTTTCACTGAAAATTAAGTGATATTTGATTATTTTATCAATAGTCATTCTGAAAAATCAATTAACATTGACTATTTATCAGTATATTATATTCACTGAAGTATCAGCGGTATTTGTCAAATTTATCAGTGGTGACACTGTAAAATCAATCATTATTTATTTTTATTCTATGCAACTATTTCACTGAAATTTTGGTGACGTGTGTTTAATTGTTCAGTCACAAAACAATAAATCAGTGATAATTTATTTTTAATAAGTGTGTCCATTTCACTGAAATTTTTGTCGTGTGATTTTTATTTGCTAGAAGTAATACAATAAAATCAGTGATTTTTTTATTAATGATCAGTGCAACAATTTAATTGGAATTTTAGTCCTATTTGTCTAATTTATGAGCAGCGATACTGGTAATTAAGTCTTCATTCACTGTAGGTCAGTGAGGCAAATTTTGCAGCAATGATAGTGGTCGATCTGTTACAACTTCCTTCCTTTCATTGATAGTAGTCTAATTTATTTCTAGTGATACCCAGAAATCAGAAATTTTAATACGTGTTAACAGTTACAATGACGTTTCAGTCTGTATTTACACCAAAAGAAAAAGATCAAATTTTTTTATTACATGAGCCATATTACAAATAAATTGATACTTCGGTGCTACTCTTTGTAAAGTGAAAATTAGCACAACATTCTTAATGAATATTTCAGCCACCCATTCCCGGTAAGTTTATCTAAAAGTACAGTATTCTCTCAGTTTAAAAACTTCCACTTTTATAATAAATTTTCCTGGTTCCAGTAAAAGTCCTAAAGTTTTCATCATTCAGTTTAAGAACTTGTTCAATTTAATGACTTTTTCCCTAGTTTCATGAAAACCGTTTAAGTCAAAGATATACGTACCGAATAATTTTTCATTCTGAATAAATTTTTTTTTCGGAGACTTTATACCTTTGTCTGAACATAGTAAAAATTATACCTTATTGACACAATTTGCTGCATTTACAAATGAATAACATTCTTAATTAATTAGATTATTTTTAACATACAAAATATTAGTAAAAGGAAACGTATTTTAGTAAACTTTTCAATTTGTGTACCACCTAGTAGTTGTGACTTGGAATAATGTATTCTGTGATTAAATTGCAATCACCATAATAATGTGGTGTATACTGTATCATGTAATCTCATGATTTTTCTTGAAGTACAACTTATGTACGAGTCATGAATTGATATTCCTCAAATAATCATTATTCTGTATACTTTCGAAATATATGCCATTTTCAGTTTGTATAAGGATACATAACCGTGTGGCTATAAGTACAACAAATTATTGCTCAAGTGCACGAACCACCTAGGCTTCAAAAACTTGCTTAAATTGTATTAAAAACTGCTTTTGAGAATGAATACTTAAGAAATAAGCACAACTTGTTTTGGAACAACGTATTCATAATGAGTAATTTAACAGGCAATATTTCGTAAATAATTATTTGGATATTAAACAATAAGTAATACATCAGCCACTATAAACAGAAGATCAGACTAAAGTTTTAAGAAACACTTGTTTTAAATATTGCTCACATGCTAACCGCTATTTCCAGCCTGAAAATTAAACACACACTTAGTCTGCAGAAACTGAAAATTACCTGCCTAAAGCAGTTGTAACTTGTTTCAACTACAAAGGGATTTTCAGTACATAAAAAAATATGAGACCCCATTTATATACTTCGAGTCATTTCGTAACAGATTTTTGCCCTATTTAATACTGATATAGTATTAATTTCAAAGTTTTGAAAAATGTCTGCATTTTGCAACATAATTTTCTCGAGAAGTGAAAAAAAGGGGTTTAAGTATATTTACAAAGTACAAAAATAATGATACGATTGTCCATTGCATGACTTTGACTTGTTAGAAGTTACGGATGCATTAGTAAAATATTTATTAGCGTTCTTAATACTATTAAAAAGGAAACAACTTACAAACGCCGGTTTAGTATTTTGAAGTCACCATTATGCTTGTACGAGATAGCATTAATTTTTTTATAAAATGTTCTATACAATTATTTGGAAATTTTGTATTCAGGTTTACTGTCCGTAAGTTAACGCTGATATTACCCCATCAATAAAATACAGGCTTATCCGAAATTACACAAGTACCTAGTCCCACTTTTATCTGTCGATTTAACTAACGTGATGTTTTTCTCGTAGAAAACCACAATTTTGAACAACGTATGAAACATTCCTTGACTTACAGTCGTTAACTGCCCGTTGAGTGCGCCGATGTGGGCAAAGCTGGAGTGGGATGAAGAAGCGACGGAATCATATGAGTGAGAAATCGGAGTACACCGAGAAAATCCAATCGCCAACAACATACAAAGTGCACCAAATTTCACACACGCAGAAATTCGACTTTTGCCCCAACACAGAATGCATACCTGTACATATGTGAAGTGTCGAGACGTTACCTTTGATGTGGGCGTACCCATTCGCCAATTGTTAGCGCGAGGCTCTGGAAATGCAAGGCCTTGTGTATGACTGGTTTCTGCGTGCTGCGGAAGATTCCCTATTGGCTGTGCTGTCGCTTGGCGATAATACCGGGCGCTGATTTGCAAGCGACACCCTGCCATGTTGGAGGCCAGTTACGCCATTTTCCTGGCGTGTGCGGCTGGAGTCTGTGGTATAAGCGGCTGTTTCGCTTTTGTCATTTTTATTATTCTATGACCTTGTAGCATATCGAGTACGGTTAGCAGTCGTGGTAAGCGAGTAGTCTAGCAATTCTCTGTTTCTGATAACTTCAGTAAATTTTGATATTCTCAAAAATAAGTGCAGCCACAATATACCCCTTCGCCACAGCTGTTCTGTCAGTGAATAAAACGCCGTTTCTAAACAAACTCTATTAATTCAATGGTGCGCACTGAAAGACTAACAACTTCAGCTACTATAGCTGGTTGCCATTACCAACTGGTATATTTTTGTTATGACCAAGTAATATAATTGTTATGGTTGTGTTAATTTTATTGGTGTGGCGGGGAACTCTAGTTTATCGTCTTTGGTGAAACGGAATTGTTATGATGATGTATTGGAAAATTTAGCTCGTACGAAAAAAAACATTCTAATTACTACAACTAGAAAGTTGTACTCTCATCAAAAAGAACAAAACCCGACTAATATCTCGTTCGTACCAATGCGTAAAATACAAACTAAATATTTTCAATTAAAGTTAAGCTCACACATAATAATCGTTCGGTTTTTTTTATAACGATCTACACTAACAATGACGTTTATTTAGGCCACGTTTGTGTCAAAACTTCCCGGGAGTACAAAACGCGATAAATATGTTGCTGCTCATATCAACGCGAGAAATATACAATTTAAAAATGTTAAGCAAATTTTACTACACACTTAAAATTTCTTCGATTTTCAATAAAATTAAACCGGATCTCAAGACCACGGTGTTAAAATCCGTCCAAATCTCTCCACTCAACTCCATTACACTGAATAAAAAAAACTAGGGTAAAAATAGGCATTTTTAGAGGCCACGTACATTTACAATATTCTAACAATTGTTTCGAACAACGTTATTTACAAAACACACAAACTTACTATTCACTTCGTAATTCCTAAGACATGGCTGGCCTTTGACGATTACTCTACGAAAATTACATTTGTTGGCCACTAATACGAAATAATTTATTTACGACTAATTCAATCTACAAAACACTTCAGCTGTTTCTTGAAATAAACAAATTTAAACTTCACGACGTAAATAGTTGTCGATCGTAATTCATGATGATTGAGGAAAATGACGGAACAAAGCACATTAGAGGCATTTCACAAAGCAGAGGACATGCGTTGATACTTCATTTAACTGAATACCATGTTCTAAAAAATGTAACTACAAAGAACTATATTTAATGAAATATGCAAATACAAAAATTATTATCTCCAGGTATAATACACTGGTGCACTGTAAACTTGAAACAGTAAAAATTGAGCCACGTCAGTGAAAACAGTGAAAATTGAGCAACTGATACTTAGTACCGCGTAACTAATTGATATAGTGGCTGAATTTCACTGATTTATTTTTGATTTCCTCTGAATGTCGAGAATTCCACTGCTTAAGTCAATTGTTCCCAGTTAATTTTCTTCATTCGCCAGTTGGCAGTAGCTTATCAACTGACTTTCAGTGAATGTAATTTCACTGATTGATTCAATTGATTCGTATTTAGAGTGTGGAAAATGAAAAATGAATACCACTAAAGCGGTGACATAGAAACGACATATGCGCATGCGGCACTAATATAAGGCAGTACATGCAATGATTAACAGTGTTGTGCTTTGGACAGAGTAGGAAGCGCATAACACCGCTGAGTTAAATACAACTGTAATTGACTTGGTGAAAGAGTAGTCTTTTGTTTAAAGCATCGGCCTGTGTAGTAAGCATTGTAGACATGCCACGACAGCATAGACGGCCACACTTCGTGCAATTAACGGGCTTCGAACGAGGTCGAAATGGAGGCTGGATGGTCCTTCCGAAGAATTGCCCAACACGTACGACGTGAAGTGTCTGCTATGCATCATTGATGGTGCCGGTTGTCCAACGATGGTGCACATGCTCGTCAACCTGGTTCCAGACGGCAGCGGCATACGGATTCCCGCCTAGACCGCCACATCAGACGAGCAGCCATTGCTAATCGCATGGCAACCACCGCACATATTTAGGGCCAATGTCGCACCCAGGGTATCAGCTAGTAACATCACCAACCGTTTGCTGGACGCTGGGCTACGATCAAGGGTGCCTCTAGCCAGGCTTCCTCTCACACCTCATCACCGTGCAGTCCGCCTCGGATGGTGTCGCGAACGACGCAACTGGAGGGATGAATGGCGCGGACTTGTTTGTGTATAGTGGTGAGAGCAGATTCCACCTTGGCTCCAGTGACGGTCGTTTGTGAGTGCGGCGTCGACCAGGAGAGCGGCAACAACCAGAGTGTATACGGCAGTGACATACAGGACCGACTCCTGGCACCGTCGTCTGGGGAGCAATAGCCTACAGTGACAGTATACCTCTGGCGTTGGTTTGGTTTAGAGAACACTAAACAATGAACGCTTCATCCAAGACATCATCCAGCCCATTTCGTTACCGTTCGCGTCAATGAGATGTCCTCTTCCAGCAGGACAATGCCCGTGCACACATATCTCGTGTTATCCAACGCGCTCTCAAAGGTGTTCGTCATCTCCCCTGGCCAGCACGATCACCCGACCTGTCCTCCATTGAACATGTGTGGGACATGATGGGACGGCGTTTGGTGCGGTCTGCAATACCGGCCACAAACCTCCACCAATTGCAGCAAAATATGGAATTAGCGTGGAACACTATTCCCCAAGGTGACATTCATCACATCTATGAACTTCTCTACACACTTCTGCAGGACTGCATCGTCGCTAAAGGCGGCTACACAAGATACTGATATTGTTGTTCAAGACACTCTGTAGCCTCTGTCCATAGGTGTACGACCCTGTGATCATTATCATATACAGTGTACAACCTGTATAATTATTCAAACAATCCTTCACTCATATGGGACCATTGCGTCCAGGTGTTAATTTTCTTTTTTTCCACCAGTGTGTTACAACACCAGCAGCAAGGAATTCTCGCATATTTGGACAATCACGACAAAAAAGGACTTAATGGTATTCACCGGGTGGAGACGTTTCACATTATCGTAATGTACAGATTCTCTACCGCAGTTTTCCAAAATGATTTTAAAGTCGATCCTCTATAGATCAAAAAAGTAGCACGTTCTTCTAAAAACTTAATTTATACAATTAACGTTGTAATTATCACCCATTTTCTAACTTACAATTTTGATGCCGAATGCAATTTTTCATCATATTCATTGCAAATATTGCCAACATAACCATACACATCATGCAACAACCATCAACTAACACAATACTTTGTAAATGAGGGCGTTTACTGTTTGCATGCTGTGTAATTTGGTAATAATACCGGTAAATATTTACTGAAGTTATATGAAAATGAAACATGCTAAACTTATATTACTTCAGTCGCTAATTAAAAATTATAATCTCGTATTACATTGGTTATTTTTCGCTTACAACGGCAAGTTTCATGTTTTGGTTTTACCTAGAGGACATCGAACCAAATTCGATTTTGTTAACTTAAACAATATTTAATAGAGCAAGTTGTTTGTAAATGTTTCTGCCAATACATCCAGTATTATTATTTTGGCCTAAGGGTGGACGATATATCTCGGTATCACATTTATGGACGTTCATGCCGCAAGGCGGAAATCTGCCAATTTACGAGGATTATTTCGTAATATATTAATGGTTCTTTTGTCATAACGGAGATAATTTGGTATCATTTAATGATTTATTTCATTGAATACTTATATATATAATTAAACACTATAATTATCGAGACGTGTAATAAATATTTTACCAGATATCACGTGACAATAAAACCGCACGTGATAGTTTAAAAGGAAACAATATTGTTTTTAATTTTAATTTGTTATTTGAAAAAATGTTAAAAATTATTCAGTAATAAATATTTTTGACGTCTCAATTTGAGAAAATGTTTGTTTATGACCACATTACTGCTTTAAAAATAGTTTTATAAAATATATAATTTTTTATTTATGCACAGTAAACAACCGAGTCAGACAATACAAAGATTATGAATTGCAATCAAGTAAAATAAATAATTGTGTTATTTATTCGTTGAATATACAACATTAATATTTCCTTCCAGGCATTGCCTCCAAGTTAAAAAATACAAAGATTAATATAAACGTTGAAAGCTCAACACGCAAATATTTTGTAAGTCGATGGTGAATCAGTCATAAATGGTTAATTGTATTATTCTAGCCAAAATTATTTACTGTAGGACTTCTTACTAGGAAGGTCATCCACTAACTAACCTTATTGTTAGGGAGAGGCGTAGAGTTGAATCAGATTAGTAACTATAGAGAAAAACGAATTTGAAATTTATCATTTCCAATTATTGTAGCCAACTGGAATGTCAACATCATCTCCTTTATTCGAGCCAAGTTTGCAGATAGTAAGCTTAGTCACTAACGGCGGCAGTGTATTCAAATAAAGAGGTAATTAGCGTATTAAAATAATTGTATATATTTGTCAAAAATGTATGTCAACGTAATACTTTCTACAGGATGGATAAAATTGTGATTCGTACTGTTAACTGTCGGGCATCAGCACTGTGCGTAATTCTTTTGGCCACTGATGGCATACCGACAAATTTTATTGTTCAACATCCTATCCTTCTTATGGTTTTTCAATTGTTAGTTAGAAAAATTTTAAATATCATGCATTACAACTCAAATGTAAGTTTAAAGTTGTTGTCAAATGAGACTGTCGCATTTTAAACGACCGCCAAAATGCGACTCCTACACCATGTTCCGTCGTGAAATCACATATCTGAATCAAACTCTTCTGACATTTTTTTGTTTAAGTCGGCAATGTAGAAGGTTGCTTGAATAAAAGTTTTCAAAATTATTGATAGTGAAAATATGAAGTAGATCAGAAAAACTGCAACAGAGTAAAGCACCACGTTGTAAAAATGCATATCATGAAAAATCGTGCAAAATGTTCATAGAAGTTTTAAATTTAATTTGGCAATAAATTATGTAGATTTAATGGGTATCAAAACTTTCGACATATAATTTAAAATACAAAAAAAAATTCACCATTTTTATCTTTATTGGTCAAAGCCTAACAATTTAAAAACCAGATCGACCTCATTTAGTTTTCCCATTCTATAACAGTAGATGCTCTGTAAATTTTTCCGTAGTCATTACATTTTAATAAATTATTTGAACAATAAAATTGTCCTTATAAACTTTGGGCCACTAACCCTTTGTTTTTGGTGTTTGGATGTATACTATACCGTATATAAAGTATAATGTTACTTGAAATATTAACATATACACAATTTTCTTACAAATCTATCGAACAAAAACAATAATTAAACTCGCATCTTTTCGGATTTATTTGAGAATAATTGTATTATTTATAGTGAAACGTAACAACGTCTATCAAACAATTTTTATTATTTTATTTCTTGTGTGAAAAAGTGACTTATAACTACATAATCATTTGGCTTATTGGTAAACATCGACAGTATATTTGTGATAACATGTTTGTTAAAATCAACATATTAAATTTAATTTATTTGATATATTCAAGAAATGTCTAAATATTGATTTAAGTACATAGAGTTATTTCTTAATTGTTTAATAATGGAATTTATTATTTCAGTAAATATTGCTAATTTTTTTAGAATATAAAATTCCATAAAATGATTTTTTTTCAATTAAATCAAGACTACTCCAAGCCTTACAAAAATAAATCATAAATCCATTAATTTATTTATTCCTATTAAATATTCATCTATTATGAAAACAAATCGTTAATGAAAGCAAAATAGCTACTTAAAATTATTAGTTTAATATAAAAACAAAAACAAATTTCATTTTGAGGGAACAGTCTTCCCCATGCCACTCAGGCGAATCAAGAATTTGAGAAATAATAGGCGTGTGCTATTTACTATTGTTAAAATTCTAACTGATCTGCTTCTCATAAACAATAAAAAGTATTATTAGTATTCACAAGAAAGTATATTTAAGACTTGATCTCCCACAAATGAGTGCCCTTGGGAGCGCATTTCAAGTAAGCAAAAGGTTCTTCAGGATTTTCCATGTAATGTCCTCAGCAACCAGCTTTACAAATGGACGTGTACTTACAGAACGCAAGTAGTGTTGTCTTCCATAAGCCCCAGTACGAGTTGAGATGGTCCTGCAGGAAAATAGCGACAAACCTAATGCCATAAAATTCAAAAACTACCAAAATAATAGGGAGTTTCCTATAGTTACATGCTGCAAATTTGAAAGTGTACTAAAATCTATTGTGACATGACTGACATAAACTAAAATTAACTTACCTACAAATACGAAAACTATTTATGCCATGCATCTAATGCATGCATTGAATGAGGACAAAAAGTCCATCCATCAGACTCATCGAGGTCGAAGGGTATCCCGGTATTTCGGTTGCCACCATTTTAAGAGTAGCAGAAACGGTTACTTCTGAGTCCCAGTGAGGCCTTCTTGCCTCTACCCTGAGCTGGGGAGGTGGTGATGTTGATGGCCAATCAGTGGCTGCCAGACAAGAGTGTCTCACTGTGCCTCAGAAGGTAACCGATTCTGTTATCCTGAAAATGGACACTGCAATGTCGGCATACACCACGGGATACTCTTTGACTTAGGCGCGGTTGAAACTGAAGAAACCAAGAAGACTCAGTCAATGGACATGAAAGCCTGATAACTCTATTGTATGCGATATATCCAGGATGCCACTTTTTCAAATTCGGTGTTGATTCAGAGATCCGCGGTAGTGATTAAAATTATGCGATATGGCGTCGTCGGTCTGGAAATGGTTAACGAGACCTCAAAGACATTGTTCTGTGAAATTACATTTAGTAATTAACCATGTTGCATCATTGGAATTACTCCAGCACGTTGTAAAGTTAAAACCTGTGCATTTAAGAGCTGGGACTATTGTTTTCAAAGGTCTCAAGAAGTAGGGGGCTTTTTATTGCCCTTAATTTTGCAAAGCGATAAATAGATGTTAGAAACTGTGAGTATGTTTCATTATCTTCATTGAATTTTAGGGCATTTTTGACCATGCTAGCTGCATACTGCTACTACCAGCATATTTTCTCCCTTGCCAACAGCTCAGATATGATAAAATTCTAAATCTGAGGTTTGCGTCCAGGTTTAAAGAGAACGAATGTTAAGGAGGATATAGATAAGCTTGAGACAAATTGTAAACCACTCAATTATTAGACATTCAATGTTCCTACCCAGAACATATTTTCTTGCTTGTCTATCACATCCGGAAGCAGTTAATTATTTCCCAGTTATATAACACCTGCCAGTTTAGGCTGGAGTTTTTCCGTTGCCCTGTAAGAGCAAAAAATTCTGACAACAACGTTGATTAGAAAAAAATTGGTTGTGGGGGGGGGGGACTTACAAAACATGACATTCTTTGAATACGCAAGCCTGATTTCCACTTTCCGGTACTTACAAAGAGAGACTTCAGTTAATATTTTTAAAATATATTCTACCCTTTGTGTTGTCAAAGCTATTGCTTTGCTAAGCTGTTGGGTTTGGCTTTGTCGCGGGGCTTACTTTGTCCGCGTTTAGACTATCGCCCAGCCCC
>NQII01003693.1:135348-171714 GCA_002778355.1 Clitarchus hookeri
AGTGTTTCAAAAAGTGAACCGCCACGAGATAATTCTTTTGCGGCTCGCACCCTTGACCTTCAGCTGATTGAACTTCCGCGTTTATCTAAAGAATTTTCTAGTTTTTTACCACTCTAGTTTCTCTCAGCATGACTCGGGGAGGGTCGAACTTTCCAGATCAAGACCAGTGAGTATAAAAGTGCGACGGGCCTCCGATATGGGAGTTAATAAGTGGATGGATGGCTGGAATTTCAGCGATGGACGATGAGCTAGAAACGCGCCGCGAGAGAAGTGACCAGCGGGAGGAAAATTTGCAACTGCGAGCATCGGCGCAGCGAAGATTGCCGCTGGCAGGCTGAACTATTGGACTGGGTGCGTGAGTGAAAGACATTACAAATGACGGTAACAGACACACTGAAAGCATGCTAATGATGAGTGTGAATTAATTATCTATACTTAACCAAAACTTTAAGAAGGACGATAATTAGAGTTATAATAAACATTAGCCATTGCGCTCACCGAGAAATAAAAAGAGTAGTAGTGGAGATAAATTGATTAATGGTGTGAATAAGAGCTGCGTGAATAAATTAAAATCAAATTGATTTATTTTATGTTTATTAAGACCTACATCCCTCACGAAAGGATACGTCTCCTCGGCGTCTCGTAACAATATGAAAGGTAACTACTGAATCGTCAATCTTCACCCTTATTCTTTTACTCGTATCAAAATTTCCCATCCACATCACATTATGTACCTAGAGTCACACAAAATAGTCCGCAGTACTAATAGTGCGATTCATTAGTTGTTTTGACACTTTTCTTACAACACACTTTATTTTTTGTAATTTATATTTCTTAAATGTATTTATTAGGCCACCACTGGGTATGTTCGGTTGTAAACGAACTCTGTTACATTAAATTTACTCATATGTTTAAAGGACGTGCATCAGTCGTTGTTTTTCCTGACTTTTCCAAGATTTTCATGACAATTTGGAACTCCTCTTTTCCCCAGGTTTTTCATAACTTCCAGAACTGTAGCTACCCAGTTTTCGAAAATTCTTGCAACACTCTGATTTTTGTCCACCGTCTCCTTAAAAAATAATGCATTACTGATTTACTTCAGGCGTTCAAGTAAAATAATGTACATTTTCGTGCATTGTAAATTTCGTACTTATTTTAATTTAGCAATTCATATGTATGTCGGAGGGCGATCTGAGCGTTCATAATGACTTAAGAAAGATTATTGTTAGTAGTATATGTTTAGATATTGGACACAGCTTTATAATACTTACAAAATATTAAAAGGGTGATATTTTATGTCAAATATTTTAGATGAACAAAAAATATATACGAAGCTAATACCCTGTCGCAACATAACTGTAGTTCAGTAGGTCGGTCCAATATCGTCTCGATGCCGAGCGCTGATTTGGATATGCGGATGACCGAGTTCGGCAGGTCCATTGTCCTTTCCCCTTTTTGCAGCATCTTGTCAGGCTGGTGACATGGAGAGAACAGATCGCGTGGGGGGAATTACGGAGCTCTATACCGTTAGAACATCGCGCAATCGCGACCTGGTTATCAGGCTGGAGAAGAGAATGCTCACTGTTTCCCATTACAAGGGGTTCGGGCGGTAGCGTCCCGAACACTGCAATCTGCTGACAATTGGCCTGGATGCAATCATATAAGTGATGGTGCGTTCAGGCAGACTACCCAACTAAGGCCCGTCCACGCCATCATAACAACGTCCAAAAAGTAGTCACGGCACATCGCCGTTATTTGAGGGCATTTTGGTAAGTCTGGCAGCACGTAACTGGCAGCACATAACTCGTCACCGTGCTACGGTGGCAGAGTTCTACTTCCAAAAGTTGGTCTTGTATCTAGTCACTCCTGTCATCAGCTGTTATGGGGGTCTCTAGAAGGAGTGTGGAAGATCATTGTCATATATCGTATATCAAATAAAGATGGTCAATTTAAATCGAATGGTTTTGACATCAAAGTAATGTCATTGGAGCAGCCATGTTTGCTTGATGAAGTTTGATTACCACATTGTCCAAAATTTAACATGTATTGTTGAACTATAAATTCGTCGAACGTGTGACGTGTTAAGGTTATCAAAAAACGCTTGCAACAGCAACAACCTGACGAGGGATAGACAAGAATTTAAAATACCAACAACAAACAGGCGTTAATATTTGTGTATTTCTGTGCGCTTGCATCCTGTTGAAAGTATGCATTTCTCACAATTGCAGTTGGAGACGTCCAAAAAATTGACAATTTTTTCCCATAGTAGCTATTTCGCTCTTTCCCTTCTATCTCTCGTAAACGAAGTTAACACAATTTTTTAAATTTAAGAATAAACAATGGTCTTACATTACGTACCTTAAATTTGGTGAACACGCAATATTATTAAACAAATAAAATAAATTTCATATTAGAAATTGAACTATTATTTTGCAATAAAAATATTTGCATGAAAAATAGTTTAACATTCTAATAATTAAAAAAAAAATCTTAACCCCAAATTGAAATAAAAAGTTGTTGAGAAATATCTTTGAAATAGCTTAAAGCTACATGACCAGCTTTGATATTAAAAAACGCTCGATATATTATTTTGTCAAGCAGTCCTCTTTCCAAAAAGAAAAATTGAAATTTATCTAGGGGCGGGTACTTAAAGTATGAGATGTACAGTCGTTCACCGCAGGAAGTTATGGACGGAACGAACCCACTCTTCTGTTTCTGTGAGAGCAAACTGGGGGCTTGATTTTATTTGTTTGCCTTGCGTGTGTTCCTGAGGCGGCGAGAATCCCTCGCCTGGCTTGAAATCAATCGGCGGGGTGGTAACTGATAGCGCTTCTCTCCTNTCCCGCGCAGCAGAAGCGCAAGGGCAGAAGATCACGTTATTCCATTGTCCTTGCCTTTGTCTCGCCTTTCAGCGCCGTCTTTTGTTAACGCCGTCGTTTTATGACACCTTGGATGACCACGTCTCTCCCCCCGATTTGTCCTGCATCCCCTCGGCTCGTTGGTTGTCGGGCGAGGGTTGGTCACTTTTCTGTCGTTTTTGACTCCCCCTGTTCTCTTATGACACTCTTCAATTCTTTTAATTTTGTTTTCTTTTCGGTATCGCGAAACCAGATAACAAATAACAATGGAACGTCCAAAACACATTTTCGTGACCCCGAAGTCTTGAGATATTACTCTATCTGAAGAAGCGTGTGTGGTAAGAAAAATAAAAGAAAGAAAATTGCTCACCCACATTTAATTTAAGAAATCTCTATTATTGAACGAGTAATTCTTCTATTTAGATTATTTTGTTTCTATAGAGCTTAAATTTCATATGGACTACAGTTGTACCATTGATAGAAACTGGAAACAATTTGAGGGTCCAATAATATTTACTTTAGANAATTTCATATGGACTACAGTTGTACCATTGATAGAAACTGGAAACAATTTGAGGGTCCAATAATATTTACTTTAGTGTTCATAATCCTCTGTTCATTTAAGCGATTTTCAAGGGTTGGTGCCTGCATAATATCATTTGATTGGACGCATGTAAGTTTTCTAATATATAATTTATCTTCCAGGGCGGGTCAATGAAGGGCTGACTTAAAAACCAGACGAATGCACTAATTTAACTGTTTCGTGNAATTTCATATGGACTACAGTTGTACCATTGATAGAAACTGGAAACAATTTGAGGGTCCAATAATATTTACTTTAGAGTTCATAATCCTCTGTTCATTTGAGCGATTTTCAAGGGTTGGTGCCTGCATAATATCATTTGATTGGACGCATGTAAGTTTTCTAATATCTAATTTATCTTCCAGGGCGGGTCAATGAAGGGCTGACTTAAAAACCAGACGAATGCACTAATTTAACTGTTTCGTGGGAAAGATTTCTTGAAATTTTTCACCTCGTAACCACTGAGATAAACTGTTTGCTTACTTTCCATTGTTTAGCTATTCCAACGCGTCACTTGAGGATAACAGCGTAACAACTCGAACTTATTCAAATTAACACTGCAAGAAAAACTATTTCTGTGAAATCAGGAGATAGTACAAATGAAAAGTTATCTAGAAATCTTCGTAAAATTGTGTACACTCCGTTTCGTCAGTAACAAATTTTCTGTTAATTTCAGACAACTTTCTGTGATTTCAATGAAAATTAGTTATTGGTTTTATTTTATTTACGGTTTGTGAAGTTTTATTACAAAAATATATGTTTTACTTCTTTTATTGTTGGTGTTTTGCAATTTATAAACAGTAGATAAAAAAAATCTTACATTATTTTGTGGTATGAAAGGGATTCGAATAGTTGCCAAAACAATTGCATCTCGTTACTGGAAACGCTTACTATTATTTTCTCAAGTCAAAAAATAGCTTAAAAAAATTATCTGTTAGCAACAAACACAGATTTTTAATTTGCTCTTACATATTTTCGTTTATAAGAGTTGACTTCGTCAAATGTAGCTTTTCCTACCTTTTTATATTTTAAGATATAGGGATATGTGGTCTGAATTCCTAAACTACCTATTCTCAAGACCCCGATGTTAAGAGCAGCAGAAATATCTCCCCTCTCTCTCTCTCTCTCTCTCTCTCTCTCTCTCTCTCTCTCTCTCATTGCCTAAGGAACAGTAAGTTTCTGGATATAGCAGTGCAAGAATATTTCGTGCAGCTTCGGCATTCTTCTTCTCCGAAACACTAAGATACAACGAATGTAGAAAGGTTCCTTATTTTATATGTTCCATACTTCATAAATACGGACCAAGTTAACGTATAACTGTTATTTTAGGCAAAACGANGTTATTTTAGGCAATACAAAATTTTTAAGAATGTAACAGACAATAATGTTAGTAGTTGTCACTTCAGGGCTTACCTTAAATGTTGGATTCAATGACGAATGGCAGGTATTTAGTTAACCTAGAAGCTACGAAATGGTCACGAGTGTATTTCTGGCCTAGACTCTTTTTGAGTGCCTTCAAAGTCCATTTATCGTCTTGTGTTGAGAGGTCATATTTTGCTTTACAATTCAGCACCAGGCAACGTGTTTCAAAGGAAATGTTAGTCTGACCCGTTCTGCAAGACTATCTCCAAAAAATAAACATTTATAATCCGGGTATCTTAATTCCTAGACGCAAAATGAAACATGAGATTGAAGTTTGACTGTCCCACCGAACAATCAATAATTACTATTTTCCGAGAACGTACAGGACTTTGAAGTCTAACGTGGTGCAGTTGTTATAAAATTAAATTGTAGGGCCACTACACAGTTTAAAGTTTTCGTGTATTCACGTAGATTTTTTTCCCAATAATATTTACTTTATATATAAAAACATGCTCCGCAATCAAAAAAACTTAACTGTACTCTGTCCATATAAAATATGGAACGTCTTTTTATTTCCTTTAGTATTTGGTACCGGAAACGGATATTGCCGAGTTGATAATATGAAGCGATCTTCGTCGCTGTAACCACAAATGTATCGTTTTTAAGACAGTTGGGATATTCACACAAAGTATATCTGTTCTTTCACACATAAAATAGTAGCACAACACACCTATCAAAGTCAGCAACACTCAAAATGCTAAAATACTTCTGGAAACTGAAAAATTACCTGCACGACTTTATTTGAAATAACATGTTCACGCACAGTTAGCTACAACTGGAAGAACGCGTTAGGCGACTGGCAAGAGTTACGCAGAGAATATATTTTATTCGTTTTAATATCCTGCTTCAGAAAAAAACTGTTTAAAATATACTTTCTATATACAATAAAAAACCCGCACAGCGAAAACAAACGTTTCTTTTTGTAATTCATTCTTTATAAAATGGGAAATAAAAAAATAAACTAGGAAATTAACGGAAAAGTTTCGTTAATTAAAGGAAATTTACGAACGTATACTAAAAAATTGACCTAAAAAAAATTTGTCCTTAATTGTACGAAGGTTTCTGTATAATGTTTTTACCAGTTCATTTTCTTTATCGTACAGAAACATAATTACTATAAAGTATAGGAACACGCATTCTACAGTGGTTCATGACGTTTAAACGAAACAGAAATTCGAATGGCTACAGGACGGATTTTGGACTAAGACACCGCCGTAAAACATCTANAAGGAACACGCATTCTACAGTGGTTCATGACGTTTAAACGAAACAGAAATTCGAATGGCTACAGGATGGATTTTGGACTAAGACACCGCCGTAAAACATCCACTCCTACCATTACTCTTTGCCACACAGTTAGCTCAGCAAATTAAAATTAAAAATTAAAAAAAAGTTATCAAAAGCCGTGACCGACCTTAAAATATTGTACGTCTGCCAAGCAATTCACTCATCCTAAAATTTAAATCTTTGAAGCGGTGATGAGGTAATGCAGACGGGGAAGTCCAGCAGGCCTCGACGGTCGTTGAAGAAGTGAGCATCCAGAGAAATTTTTTTTTAAAAGAACTACTCTAAAACTAAGTGTTATATGAGCCCGCGGTAGGGACGGGAGTTAAGTGCGTCTCAGGGCTAAGCCCCATACGCCTACAAGGAAGGGAGAATCACGCAAGGAGACATGCATCACGGCAAAGAGGGATTGGGCTGCCATGGCCTGCTTTTGGCCATGAGAACCTCCCTAAGTGTACTTATAGCTAAACTATATTTAGAAGAGAAAGTGAATAACCGGCATTGTCACCGTAAAAATCCTTTCGAAAGGAAATAATTAAAAAATTGTTTCATGCATTATCATATTTAACAGAAAATGCTACAGGAGACAGAGGATAGGAATCATGCTCTGTATTATGATAGGAAAAAAGTGCTAGTAGAGAGGGGGCGGGAACTATCTTTCAATTGGCGCTGGGTTTAACCAGAGTAATACTTGCGTATCACTCTGGTGGGGGGAGAGCGCAATTGGGTAGGTCCCCCCCCCCCTCCGCGAGTCCGGATCCCCAGTGGAATCTGAAACTCAAACGCGAGAGGCGTAACTTCGCACGTTTCCTTTTAAGGCTCGGCTTCACCCCTTTTCTTCTTTCTTCTTCGTTTTCGCGTCATAATTTCGGTCTCACAGTAACCTTACATGACCGCCTGAGGGGGCGTATCTGAGTTCGTGAAGGATGGAAGTCTTAATAAAANCCCCCCCGAATCCGGATCCCCAGTGGATCCTGAAACTTAAACATAAAATAGAATTAGCTGTCGGTGAGTGCCAGCAAGCTAGCACAAACCGACTTTTTCATAATCTTTCACAAGATTGTAATTTGCCTGAAAGAAGAGGTTAATCTTAACCTAATTAACCTAAACTTAAGTTAAGTCCACGAGGACTGTTCAAGTACTGTGAGTCAAGAATCTTAGAAACTTGAGATGAATGAAGCTAACATTATATATTATATGCAGCCTGTAGCCATCGGTAGGATTACTCCCATCACCCGCAGAACGAGGTAAGGCAAACAGTTCCAGCAGACACGGCGCTGCGTAAACGTGGAGGCGGGGGAGGAGAATGTATCAGGGTAGGGAGCCAAGGAAGCAGCAAGGGATGGATGCCGAGTGGCGAGAAAGAGTGCGCTGTAGTTCGATAACACCAAAGACGATACAACGCCGACGAAAGTGGCGTCACAGCTCGGTGCAATCTCCCCCTTTAATACAGGTGTTCTAGTCAAAGGCAATAGCTGTCCAAAGTTTTCAAACCAAATCAACACTGAAGAAACGAGAAGGCAGGTAGCCGATGACTAAGATAAATTTAAAAGGTGAACAAAATGCTTGAATTAGAAAAGACATAATAAATGTTGAAGTAAGTCCGTCAATGGTCCAGTCGATCACACGTTGATACGTCTTCACAGTAACCAAGTCTCATAGTCCCTCTGCAAGGGGACGAATATATTCTACAGCATCCCCGGGGATGTCATGTTGAGCGCCACCCCGCCTACGGTCCGTCGTCTTCTCGGGCACCAACGTGAGGCGGAAAGCAGCTAAGAAACGCCGACGGAGATACAGCTCCAGGGTAGGAGCGATGAAACATTGCCGCGGCTTAAGGGTTGCGAAGGCGTCCACAACCCAGATGTTGATGGGCTCATCCTCGACGCTCAAGCGGAAAGGGGGAAAAATAAAGGTAGTAAGAAATGGAAGGATATCAAGTCACTTGAAGGGAACAACAAGGTACTGGAACATGTAGGCTCTTACAAAATTCAGTGACTCTGTTTAAACTTCATTATAAAAAAAAAAATTAAAAATGAAAAAACATACAGTGCTACAGCAACATGCAGTGATAGCAAGGCTAACTATGATTATTGAACATGTTTTTTAATGTCTGACATGAGACCTCCTGAAGTCACGAATGGCTGCATGCAGCTTAAACATTACTGTATTTGAATTTAAAACTTACTAATCACAAATAGGCCGGAGTACCCTGGTATGAACTTGGAAGTGGTGTCCTTACCACAGTCTACTAATGTAAAATTCTCAAAGAACTAAATTCCTGACAGAAAACCGAAGATAAAGCCGAGATTTATATAAGCGTATGGCCAACTCTGGCGCTTGCAATTTTCGAGATGCAAAGCCACATCCCGGAGGAGGTGATCTCGGCCGGTGCCTGACAACGGGGAATCAGGGGAACACCCCGTATATTTAAAATAGGATGGTTCATGTGGCATCCAAATGATGAGAGAGAGGAAGTAGCGCCAGCTGAATAATTAAAATCAATATTGAACATAAAATTAATTCATTCCAAGTCGCGATACCATAACAAATGATCCTGACTCTATAATATGGCGAGACATGCTTCCAAATTTTTGTTTAACCTCTCATCCTGGTTCCCCTTAGGTAACTTAGGACTAGAAGAAAAATGGTTAGTGTCCCAACGAAAACACACATCTCTGAAAATGACTAACCGGAAATAGCTCCCGTTATCCGCAACTAGTTCAGTAGGCTTGCTTAAAATTGTCCAAACCTGCTGACTCAAACTATTTACTATAGACGAAGTCTTCATGTTTTTTAAAGGCAACAAAATTACAAATTTCGTGAAAGTATCCAGCAATGTCAGTATACAAACATTCCTCCCTTGGAAAGTAGGAAGGTGCCAAAAATATCCAAATGAATAACATGTGAAGGGCAGTCGGGAACCCGCACTGTAGTCTGACAAAAACTGTTTGAGGAGCCTGCTTACACTATTGACAGTCGTCACAATGGCCGTATCACAAATAACGTTAACACAGATCGATTTAAAAACTATGTTTTTTAAAATAAATAAGTACATAAACTCTGCAAGGCACCCTTGAGGGATCATTTTAATTAAGTATCACATAGAAAAACATTAAATTATGCAAAAGCATTACAATCAAATTCCCTCTTGATAACAAAAAAAAAAAACTTGATGAATTGATCACAAAACTTGATGAATTTAAAAAATTTAAATACTACTTGCAAGGAATATAAATGGAAAATTATTATATAAAAATTCTTAAATAACGATTAAAACAATCATTGGAAAAACTTGACTATATTCCACTTCATCGCCAACTGGAAAGAAGGACAGCAATGTAAGCCCAGTAAAGCCTCAGTTTCTTAAAAATGCACCCATTAAAATTACTATTTAAAAAAATTATTGTTTCGGCGGAGGCAGTGCAAACAACACATCAAAGCTCCAACTGAATAAAACGGTTGCAAACTAACCACATAAAAAAAAAATATACGTGAAACAGCCCAACGCGAAAGTCGTGGATACCACAAATCATTAAAAATTAATAATTATTGGGCGGCGAATAAGACAATACACGATAAGGTTAAACAAGGGGAGACACGGTAACAAGCCGTTTTAGTTTAACAGAAAGAGAATTTTGACCGGCAACCGATAACCCACAATTTGGGGAAAACTAGCGTTTCTGCTCGCCCAAGGCGAACACAGCTATGCCATACGAGACACTAAAACATTTGAAAGGAGCCCAACAAGTGTACAGAAAACGTTGTCCTCGACTCACCGTTAATAACTCCCTTATGCTCGGTGGCTCGGGTAACAAGTCTCGTTCATGTGAGCCACATCGCGGCATCTACGTCCAGGAGGACGACAAGTGCAGCAATTATGTTCTCTTGCAGGCGACACGATCAGGCGGCGACAGGGCGTACAATAGGAAAAGCCGCAGCCTTGCAGCGACTCAAATAAACTACCAAATTTGAATAAAAAAATTATGACGCACGGGCGGAGGGGAAAGCGATGGAGGGGAGACCATGGTAAGTTTTATTTGTTCCTAGATGTCCTTCGTACACTGAGCCGTGAAAATATTTTAAGTATCATAGGGCGAAGATTCTCATGAACCATCAACTTCCATATCGAACGTTTTTACCGGTAAAATATAGCAGTCATCCTTCTCCATCTAGGGACAATCTTCTCCTGGATCAATGTCAGCCCTAATCTGACTACACCACGCATTGTTTTTCTGGGCATACCGCAAATTAATAGAACTTTCTGGAAAACCTCGAATTATACCTAAAGATGGTGATTCATTATCTGAAATTTCCCTCGAAATCCTGTGTTTCGTACATGCGTTACAACGCGTTGGCAACCGTGTTATCCGTTCCACGGACATTATGCACTTTTAAAGCGGAAACGAGAAAGACGAAGCGCACAACGAACAAACTTTTCTAATTTATGGGAGTGATTCAACACTCAGCTCATGGCCTGATTATCCGTGCGCAAGTCGCATTCATCATACTAGGTGTAAGAGGCGAATTTCTCCAGACCCAAATGAACAAGCAAGAGTCTCCTTGTCCTATAAATATAATGATTGCTCAGGCTCCGACAAAGAACGACTAGCGAAAGCCACTGCGTCAATCTAATCATCCACCCTCTCACCCAAAACTGCTCTAAGGGCGATAGATGACGCATCGACCTAAACAACGAAACGATTCGCAAATTCAGGTAGCCTCAATACTGAAGGAGAGGTAATTCCTTCCTTTAAGNATTCCTTCCTTTACGCACTGAAAAGCACGTTCCTAATCAGATATCCAATCAAAATTTCCGCCTTTCTTTTTAAAAAAATTAAAGTGGCAGCCAACTCCGAGTATTTTTCTATGAAACGGGAATAATAACCCATAAGGTCCAAAAACTTCTGAATACCTTTTAAATTTCGCAGACGTGGAAAATTTAGAATTGGCCTAACTCTATCCGGGTGAATAAGCAAACGTCCCTCACACAAAGCGTAACCCAAAATCTTGACTGGAGCAGAGCCCAAAACAAACTCATCAGGATAAATAGTTAAACAGACTTTGCGCAACTTATTTAAAACAAGTCATAAATGCTGAATTTGTTATTACATTTCTTCACTGTAAATAACATTATTGTGCATAATTGAAGATCACTTTATATTTAAATTCAGCAAGAACATGATCTACAAACCGGGATATAGACTGGCTGCCAAAATTTGCTCCCATCGTAATTATAGTAAATTCATATCGATTCCAAGGCGTAGTAAAGGCCGTGTATTTCCTACGAGACGGATATATTAATCACTGATGAAAGCTGTTCTTCAAATCCAACCCGGAGTACACATTAGCTTTGCCAAGATATAATGCGCAATCAACGTTGGGGAGCGGAAACGGATCTTAATGAATTTTTCTATTGACCAAAATATGATTTATAACCAACCTTCATTTATCACCATCACATTTTTAAACAAAAACCAGAAGAACAATACTCCGAAGAAGAAAGTACTATCACTCCCGCATTTAAAAACTGTTGAATGATTTCGCGAAAGACATGCAGTTTCGGTGGAGGGCACTTAAAATACTTGTCATGTCCAGGAACATCATTCGTGAGTGTAAACGTATACAATAATAGATTACATATACCATTGTTATATGTTATTGCATCACATAATTTTTCACGTAAACTATATAAACAGTCTTTCGCGTCGGGCGGAAATACTGACTCTGAAGTGGGCGCCTGGCAGTCCAAAAAAGTCCCTGAAAGTGACTGCAATTTAATTTTAATCAACGGTGCAAAACAGAGCAACCAGGTGTTTCCTACGAAGATTACTATCGCCCTGAGCCGTCCCAAAAATTTCCTACCCCCAATATTACCTCACAACTTAACACCAGTAGAATCCACAAGTTAAATGTGCAGGAAATCCGCCCTATTTTAAAGAGAAGATTCATGATTTGGTTAGCCATAAGCACTTCTCCATTTGCAATGGAAATATATAATTCTATCACCCCACGAATGCGAGATTACGTAATCACTTTTTCTACGCAACAGCCCCTTTAACAAAGTTTTCACTATACCACGCAATGCGTCGCCCGTGTATCAATTAAGGCGGGAATTTCTACCACGCTACTCTTAATCATTCCGTATTTCTCCTGACGCGGGTTTTTAAGTATAAAACTTCGACGAGAAACAACGCTCAACTTTCCGAACGTTGCTCGTTTCTCGACAATGTACAATTTTTTAAGTGATGCCCAGATCGTCCGCATCGAAAACACGAGAAATAAACTAGATGTGGCTTCGTACAATCACGGCTCATATGGCTACGAGCCGCGCAATTTCCGCAACGACGTGTTTCTTGACGGTNTACTCAATCGTATTGGATATATATATATATATATATCCAATACGATTGAATATATATATATAACAATGTACGATGGGGTCGTACATGTGGAGCAATATTTTCTTCCACCGCAATATCAATGATGTCCCTTTCGGTTAAATTTAATCCCAGGGGCTCGTTGAAGGGCAATTACAGACTCTACAAGTTCTAAGAGTGGTTCACCACACTTCAGAAGCGATGCTCAAAGTCGCGTTTTAAATTTCACATAATTCGTGCTGGTAGAGCTTATTCTAAAACGCGCAGCTTAAGATTTCGAAAAAAGAGCCGTTTTCACCGTCAAATTCCCAATAATTAACAGTAATGAATAACCCTCACGTTTAAGAGATAATGCCGGCAACAATTTTTTTTTTTCGTCACAAAAGTGCAAATCCAGAATTTTAGCTACGGCAGTTGAATTGGCAGATTAAACCAACAACTTGTTATTAAAGGGATCGTCAGCCACAGTCGCCGAACTCGCCTTCAGTCGTTTGCGGTCAGTCGTGTCAGAAGTTCAAGGTCGCGCGTCGAGAGTCCGCTAACTTGGCGTTGTCTCCTCAAGGGTCTCGCAGTAAGGACGCAAATTCCTCCTTGCGTAGCGCGTACGTGAAGCCCACCTCAGCAGATATCATAAAACAAACAATAGGTAACTGATTAAAGACCAGTAGAGAACTGCGCAGTAAATTTGCGGTGAATGGCAAAAAAATTGAACATACAATAACAATACCACAAATTGTTTAAAAATAATTTAATTTCCAAAAGGGTTCTGTACGAACAAAACGCGGCAGCAGGCCTGATTAAAAATTGGCTACATTAAAAAAAAAATTATACGTTAAAAAACATTAAATTCGACGTCGGGCAGCTATTGTAAAAAACAAAAAAATGGAAATAGAAGCGCCACAGCTCGGCGCACTGCGCGAGGCACTCATTCCTCTCAGTGTGCAACTCTGGTCATAAATGCCCGCGTTGTGCAACATTCTCTGAGCCTGGAAACAACGAATTTAAATGTCAAATAACATGGCTCATTCAAACCTAGTGCACCCAACTGTGTAAATAAATAAAATTAAGGCCATTTTTCCGGTTATGCACACTGCGAGTTTCATTACCCAGTGATCTTCCTTGCGGGTTACTAATTCGCAAATCATTCTCATATTTTATTTTACGGCTGTTTCATATTTCTGCAGCCGTATGCAACAACAAAACAGGTGTTGTGTCGGCTTAAGTAAAGTGCGTATAATAATTACATAATTATATATCTGATACCTTAAAACGCCGCAGTTGAATTCATAAATGTNGGAAACAACGAATTTAAATGTCAAATAACATGGCTCATTCAAACCTAGTGCACCCAACTGTGTAAATAAATAAAATGAAGGCAGTTTTTCCGGTTACGCACACTGCGAGTTTCATTACCCAGTGATCTTCCTTGCGGGTTACTAATTCGCAAATCATTCTCATATTTTATATTACGGCTGTTTCATATTTCTGCAGCCGTATGCAACAACAAAACAGGTGTTGTGTCGGCTTAAGTAAAGTGCGTATAATAATTACATAATTATATATCTGATACCTTAAAACGCCGCAGTTGAATTCATAAATATTTAACGAACCGTGGAACATGTACACGCAACATAGGCAAAGAGCAGAGTGGAATTAAATTGTAAATAGAATCTCTGTCGGCACCTGACAATCTTCTCTCTCAGCGCTGGTGGGCGAACAACGGCACACTATTTTGCCCGAATGTCAACACTTTTTCGCGGCATGCACGCGGCTACAATTCGGTTTAAATAGGTCACTTTTGGTCTAGTTGGACCCCCAGCATAATGTATGTTATGCCGTCTTCCTTTAAATATGAAAGTTTTTTTGCACAACAATCTTATAAATTCATCATTTATATATTATATTCGAATGTCAATAAAAATGTATTTTATATTACCGAAACATCGTTTTCATGACTAAATACAACTAAAACGAATAAACTGAACCGGCAATTTAGTAAGGAACACATAGAAAGGGAGTCACATAGTTTCCTTTAAGATATCACAAATACTACTGAAAATATTTTGTAACAGGTAAACGCTTTCTTCCAGTGTTACATTTTAGTATGCGTTTATTATCTAAGATCAGCTAATTCTACTGTCAGTAAATTTTAGGTGATGAAAGCAGTAAGAAATGAGAACACATCAGTAATGTGGTACGGAAACTGCTGATTTCCGGGTAGGAAATCTTATATCGCACTGAGCACGTTTTAATATAGGCACACATAATCAGCCAAAATTAAATGGCCCCCTAGCCTTCGTTTCCCCTCCTCGCCCAATCCAACACTGTGAGTTCCACCGGGGTGTAAGTTTCTCCTGCTGTCGGTAGTTTCGCCTCTGCAACTCTTCCTTTCTGGGAGTGGTGTTTGTTTCGCCCAGGACGGCGCGTGTGCATCCGGCGAGTGAAAAGTTTCGACAGTATGTAGCCGGGGGTAACAGGGGAACGGCACGGGTTTGGACGGAAGAGGAAATGACATACATCCCCAGAAGTTGGTCATTCGCCACTCCGGAGCAGGAGGATCGCAGTGATGCATCGCTCGCGTCCCGACGCCATGTTCCCCTCGTTTCCGCTCCGAAACTCTGCTCCGAAGCGTGTGTACACGACCCCGGAGTCCGAACAGACACTCACAGAAAAAAAAAGTTGGAAACTGTTCTTTCCTCCATTCCGCCGGGTCACCTGTTTGTTTGCACTTCCTCGTAATACGCCAGATGAATTCCAACACGTCCTTCCTCCGAGCACGTTTTGTCGTGTCTCAGAACACTTAACAAAACAAAAGTGAAACAGCGTTACACCGCGAACTACTTGCCGCACACGCCAGCAAAATGGCGTCTCTGGTAACTTACGCACCACGCGGCCTTGCAACCCAGACAATATGGAACCACCCGCAAAAGGAATAACCAATCAGACGCAAGGAGGCCCGTTCCGAAGCCTCGCGCGGCCAATCAGCGAACGGATGCGCCTATATCAAAGGAATTGCTGTACAGTTTTTTAAACTTTTGTCTAATTGACTGTACTTGTGGTTTTATTTATAAACCACGTAAACCGCAAAAATACAACGCAATATCATTTACAAAAAAAAACCCTTTTGAATGTGGTATACATAGAGTATGTGACTTGTGTCCTGTGAACTTCGTGAACTAAATGAATGTTAGGCTAGAATTAAAAATATTGTAAACATTTTACCTAAGATGAATTCTGGCAATTTTTGGAATCTCTCACAGTGGTATATCGCTGCAGACTTTCGTTCCATCACAGTGCTCTAAAATTTATAGCTTTCTGCCAAATCTGAATGGACAATAAATGAATTAGTTGTCTGCAGAAGAATTACAGTCATTCAGTATTCGAGAATCACAATTACTATTGAACCAAACAAATATATATATAATTTCACTTATAGACGACAACCAATAACACAAGTAATCCTCGAGACGTGTAAATTTTGCTGTGAAGTTTCAACAAGCGGTCATGTTTATCAGGGAAATTTATCTTTATTTAGTGACGCAAAAATAACGGAGCTCAGATATCTGCCGATGAATAAAAAACATTCAATATTACAGTGCCAGAATTTTCACAGGCCCAATGAAAAGGTACTATTTTCAGACAAACAGCAGCCAAAAATTAAACAAAAGCCGCAGACATTCTACTGTACAGTAAACGTTTGGAGATGGGATCATCGACACTCCACGCGAGACATCACACTATCTCATCGTGCTTTATTACTCATGAGTTGTATTTAGAACGTATTGGAGACTATCACGTGCGTCCACAATTTAAGCGATTGTTCATAAGCGTTTTACCATAACCGATGCTATATAGGGCAAATGCTGTTACTTATCAATTTCGCTAAGCCATAAATATTGTAGACATTTACCGAGTCATGCAGCAGAATGTCAGTGGTGTACTTGAAACAGTCCAATTCACTCCACAGTCTCAAAAGCCAAGGAAGAGCCTAGGTAATGCAGGGTTGTGCTGTCACATACTACAGTGGGGAAACGTATCTAATTCTCGGGAGAGCACGCATTTAAGGGCTACTCTTCAGCTACTTTTGGTTCTCTCATAAATTTCAATTTGGTGTGGCCAAATTACATTTTGCATAATAGAGTAAAGTATATAATCCAGAACCAAAAATGATGTCACGGGCTGACTCCCCTACTGGACGTGGGCTTCGTGCTATCTGGACATGCGCGGTCTGGCACTGTAAGAGGTGATCCACCTCGACACACCCCTTCCCCCCAGGCAGATCCACTCGCTGTTCTGTCGCCCGGCGGCCGAAGGGAATGACTGACAACCAAACTGGCTCGCGTCGCAATCCCTCATCCACCCTGCCGAAGGAATCCACAACTCGAAAAGATGAACAAATAAATTTTATGATAATATATTCCCTTGGCGCAAGACGACATATGGAGAAGTTCCTGGACTATAGCACGACGCTACAAATACCGCTGCGGTCGGAGGATCGGGAGTAATTATAGCAACCATCTGTCTGAAGTTTTTTGAAATCAGGTAAAGTCTGGCGCAGATAGTGACTGACGACGACGGAGGCTATGAGACGATGTCAGACAAGGTGTTTGTGGTGTTAACGGACAAGAGGGCGTGATACCCGACGAGTAGAGGGCCAACTATGCATGTGAGAACTCGGAGATCTCGAGATAAGTTTGGACTGGTGTAATCTGGACTGAAATAGGGTGGGAATGATTTATTAAGAGGCAAGTAGGTTAACCACCACATCACCGCGGCCCATCGAAGAATTTGGGTAGATGGTGAATGTAGTAGTCTCCACCAATGCAGCCAGGCAGGAGAGGCCCAGCAGCGCTGCAGTATTGGTACGTCTAAGCCAAGCATGGGTAAAGGCGCCGCAATAAAGCCCACCCCTTATGATAGACACCTTGGTGCGAATAGCGGCACCAGTTTGAGATATTTGCCACCTTCAATGACTGAACTAAGGAGTAGAGGGCGTACGACCTGGCAGCTGTACTTAGGGACTTTCCCAGAGAATACTGCAGTTCCTGCAAGAACGACAGTGACTGAAGTATTGCTCATTGGTGTCGGCCCTGGTATTGCAATTTGGTGACCGATACCTGCGACATGCCTACGATACCCAACTGCAAAGTCACATCCAGCGACCAGGGGAACCACTACAGGAGCTGTGGCAGGACATAGTAAGGCTGTCACATCGGTCTCTTGAGTGGTGCTCTGAGGAGGTACGATATGTAGTCGGGTTCTTCATAATTGCTGTCGCTGATATTGAGGTGCGGCTAGTTCTACGCCTGGCTGCGCCTCATACCATTCAGAATGCTTTGATCCGAGCACTGGAGATGGTGTCAGCAAAGCAGGCATCAGTGACCCGACGTCCAGTACGGGCATTGATGCTGAACGAAGACGAGGGCATCAGTTTCAAGAAGCAACTGGAGGAATTGCAGTCTAACAAGAGGTACATCCCTTCAGAGTTTATGCTGAAGAGATTCGATGCCCCCCCTCAAATGGCATGTATTTTCGTCGTGTGGACAGCCGGGGTACCTGAAGGCCAACTGTCCTAAGCAGCAGGAACAGCAGCAACCGGGAAGCAGGCAGCGAGGGGCAGGTAAGAGTGTAAAATCCTCAAGTAACTTGTACGCATCGGAATTGAAGGGCAAATGTCGGTGATTGCTGGAGGGAAGTCACCAATGTTCTTGCAGGTGCGTTCGATGAAAGATGAATAAGATGCCATACTGATAAAGGGGAGAATAGATGATGTTTCTCGTCAGATGGTCGTTATCACAGGGACCAGACATCCTCGGGCCTTTTCCCTAGTGATCGTTCGATGAGAGCATGGAACACTGCTATTTACTGTACTCCCTACTTTTTGCCAACTTGTTATTCCATGCAGAAGCGAGGGAAAATTTGTCAGGTGGTTGGGCATAATCGAACTAGCCCAGAAAGTTGGCGTTCTACCAGATGGTGTTATTATAACAAGGGTTTCTGTCTCTTAAAACGCTGACAGTTTGCTGGTTTGGATTACTAATTTATCTTACCGCGCAATCTGTCTTGAGGAGGGATTCACAATAAGGGTTTGCAGCAAGTTTTACAGGTACTTCCAAATGTTTCTGAAGCTTCTATGACACAAAATAGTGAATGTCCACTACCAGATATTCTGAGAGAACTGCTAACACGAACAAAATGAAACTCAACTGGAGACAAAAGATGGCTGTCTCACAACTACTACATAGAAATAGGGTTGCTTTCTCCTGTGAGCCAAATGACCTTGACAGGACTAATGTTGCATGCCATCATATCGACACAGGGGATCTCATGCCCATAAAGCAGCCACTAAGAGGACACTGCTAGCTTCACATAAGGTGGTTGATAGGATTCTGAATGAGATAAAAGAGTTAGATGTGATAGAGCCACCAGTTAGTACATGGACTTCTCCCATTGTGCTTGTTGAAAATGAAGACGGCTGTATGAGTTTTTGTGTGAATTACTGTCAGCTTAATAATATGACCAAGAAAGATTCTTATCAACTCCCAAAGACAGACGACACACTGAACAGCCTAGCATATTTAGAGTAGTTTTCTACTTTGGATGTGAAGAGCAGGTACTGCTCTTGTGAGGTAATCCCAGAAGAAAAATAATGCATTTAGTGCCCAAGGAAAGGGAACCTAGCAATTCAAGGGTTTGCCCTTTGGGGTATACAATACTCTTGCCACATATGAACGACTGATGGATAAAGTATTGCCCTTTAACATTTACCAGGTGTATCTAGACGTCATTGTGGTCACAGGAAGAACATTTGAAGAGCACCTGACATTCCTAGACTCTGTGATTCAGAAATTGACTGCAGCCAACCTGAAATTATTTCCAGAGAAGTACCACCTTTCCCAAAAGAAAATTAATTTCTTGGGCCATGCTGTATCCGCCAATGGGAATGAAAAAGACCCTGAAAATACCAGCATTATACAATATTGGCCTTTACCAACTGACGAAACTGAAGCGTGACGTTTCCTTGGGCTTATGTGCTTAGTATCATCGATTTGTGCTGGGGCAAAATGAAAATTTTATAAAACCTCTGAGTGCGAAGGTGCTTTCAATACACAAATGAAATTTCTGATGTATCCACAGTGCTGGGCTTTCAGAGTAGAAAGGATGAATTCATTTTGGTTATTGATGATAGCATTGTAGACATCGAGGCTGTGTTATCACAGATCCAGGATGGAAAGGAAAGGCCACTGGAGTACTCCGATATGACTCTGAAATTCATCACATGTCTGGGTGCCTTCAAAACGGTGCGGATACACTTTCCAGGAGACCATGTGAACTATTCTATCGTTACTCTGAAGGCCATGAGGAAAATAGTGGTGTATCGTCAAAAGCAATATGAGCAAGATTTCAACATTCTGTATCTTGCGATGGGTCACCTAAATCGGACAATAAGGACATTAGAAGTGATCACCACTTTGTGTCCCGTACTGGAGTGCAAAAAAGCTATGTGTCGTCCAAGATCGGAGGAGATTATTCAGTCTATGACCGACGGTCAAGACATACCGGGCACAGTGGAATTCTATTTGGGAAATGGTGCGCTTTCCAGAAACTGGGAAAATAATTATGGGAAACAAAGTCACTTAAAATTGGTCCTGCCAGATGGCCGAATCCCATAAGTGCTAAGAGAATTGCACATCACAGCAGCAGGTTGTCACTTCGGTATAAATAAGACCCTCGACCAAATGCGACTGAGATTCTATTGGTTACATTGTCTGGAGGGTATTGAGAAGTGGTGCCATCTGTGTGATGCCTGTACTGCGAGGAAGGGTTCTGAGGATTAAGGGACGAGGTACCCTTCAGAAAAACAATAATGGGAGCCCATTTGATAGGATGGTAGTTATCATTTACAGACCATCACCAGTCACTGCGAGGGGCAATCGATACATTATCGTAGCACAAGACTACTTCATGAAGTAGCCCGATATCATACAAGTACCAAACAAAGATGCTGGCACTGTAGCGGATTCACTTGTAGAACATGTTTTCTCCAGGTTTGGAGTGCTACTCGAACTTTATTCTTATGAAGGGCGAAATTTTAAAGCATCTCTTTTCCAATAGGTAGCAAGGATTTTAGGAATAAAGGAAACTCGTACCACAGCATTGCACCCTCAGTCGGATGGAATGGTATATAGGCTAAATCGTACCCTAGAACAGTACCTGGCGATATTCGTGGAAGACAACAAGAAGAACTATAACTACAAAGTACAATTTTTTCTCCTGATGTATCGTTCGGCGGTCCTCAAGTCAACAAGGATAACACCTAAAGAATGTTTCGGAGAGAACTCCACCTCCCTGGTGAGCTGTTGTTCAGACGAACCATGGAAGATGCAGCCGCTCCAGAACATGCCACTAAACAATGTCAAAATTTTGTTGCCATTCATTAATTTACCCAGAGGCAACTTAAAATAAACAGTGAGAGATTGAAAACACGATATGACCTGAGAATACTTGAAGAGGCTTTTCAATGACAGCTGGTATGGTTGTTCAACCCCCAAATTTGGAAGGGATATTGCCCAAAACTATGGGAATGTCCATACAGGATCCTGAAACAGATCAATGATGTGGTCTATGGGATTTGTAGACAGAGCTCACGAGCGAAGACTAAAGTTGTCCACATCGACAGACTGACACTCTACGAAGGTCCAGAAATTGAAGAGACTGTTCAGGACGAACACAATTTAGGAGGGAGTAGTGTTACGGGCTGATTCGCGCACTGGACGCGAACTCCATGCTACTTGGTTATTTTCTGTCCCGAACTTTAGGGGATGATTCACCTCAACGCTAATCTTCCCACAGGCAGAGCAGCTCGCTGCTTCATCGCCCAACGGCTGGGGGAATGATTGACAGCCGATCTGGCTAGCGTCACAGCATCTCCTCTACCCTGCCGAAGGAGTCGACGACTTGAGAGTATGAACAAGAACTTTCTGGTAATATTGTCCTTTGACAAAAGGCGGTATTTGGAAAATAATATTGGCTATGACTCTATACTATACATACCATAGCGGCGGAGGATCAGGAGTCGTTATTGTAGCCATCTGACTGAAATGCGGTACTTAGGCTATGTCTGGTGCAAAGAGGACTATCGACGAAGAGAACGGACGATGGCGGAGGCTATGAGATTACATTAGACATGGTGTTTGTGGTGTTAACGTATGAGAGGGCGTCACACCCAATGAGTAAAGGACCAACTGCGCATGAGATCGCTCGGAGATCTCTAGTTAATTTTGGACTGGTGGAATCTGGACTGAAATAAGGTGGGAAGGTATGAACATGTGACACGGACTGTATTGCAAATATTGAAACTGTCAAATATGGACATATAATTTATAAAATAATTCAATGGGCTTTGATAAACTGCACTTTGGGACTGATTTTATTCAAGAACATTAATTTATTTCAGGCAGGTTGTAGATTGTATTGATTTAGTTTGATAATTGTGAGTAGCTATTGAAATATATTTATTGTGAGATATTTATTTAAGAGAATAATTTCTTTATAATTACCATAAATAAAAGAGGAAATTATTATGAACTGTTTCTTTCAATTAAAATCTCCACCCCTTAAAGAACCCGGCTAAGCCCACGGAAGTTGAGAAATAGTAACAATAGTAAGTATCAGAAATACGTTATGGCTGTTCGTTAGATATTGTACATATATCAACGCAACTCGGTGAAGAACACCGGGTTGGATGCCCATATTCTCTCATTCTGTTGCCTTATAATAAATTTACGGAGCGGAATGTTTATCCTGCCCCTCCCCTTTACAGTTGCTACACCACTGTCAGTAACTAATACTTAAGTTGAAGTGTGGCAACAGTTGGATTATGACGTCAACCAACAATAAGAGATATTAACCCTTCGATAAAATCCTGAAGTATTTTGTATTTTGCTGATATTTTGCTGCATACATAGGAAGACATAAATTTACTAACTCTCCGCTTTGGTATTATAAGGGAAATTAACCATCCTAATAGAATGTTCAAATATGAATTAAAATATATAAGTAGTTTCTGTCTTTCAAACTTTTTTTTTATATATCCAGATTAATTGAAGAATACAACAGTGTGAGTGTATTCTTCACTTCATCAAAGTAAAACATTTTTATCCTTAATCGACGTGTGCCTTTATGAAGGAGTATTGTTTATGACTATCCACTAATAAAACCATTTGTAAAAATGTTTTTTTAACAAAAATGTAAAAAAAAAATATTAAAATTTTAAATAAGTACTGCATGAAACCTTGCCCTTGTATATGATCGAAACAAATAAGTCAAATAATTGAGTCCTCTGTAAAAATTTTAATAGATTAGGCACTAAGTTCTAATATGTCACGTGCACTGAAAATAGGTTTGTCAAAACTTAAACAAAATGTTGTTTTAATATTTATTATAACAACTAATTCATTTAAATTTTTTCCAATCGTTATAAACATTATCATTAGTTTGTGTTGGTCTTTAGTATTTGTATTGTATACTTTATTTTGATTTTATAACTCTTATATTTTGTAACAAAGTTACGTGTTTCTCGTTGCATCGTGCCAGGTACGCATAGGTGACAGCTACGATGAAGGAACGTGATTTAGATTTGCCGAGCTGACGTGGACGGCATTTTGCGGGTCATTTCGTCGCCTCAGCGCAGTGTGCATAACACGTGGTGTCGCGGGCTGCGTGTGAAAGGGGCACCGCCCTCCTTCCTTCTCGTCCTCGTGCCGAGCACATGGTCTGCGGATCACTGCGCTGTCTGCACGCTCTACGTTATGTCGTCGATTGTAGGTTGTCGCCTTGTGAGCTTCGAGAATTTTCCTTCTCATAATAGGCGACAGTGGTAGTTAACGACCCTTGACTACAAATACTCTTGCCTGATGAATGATCGAGCATACATTTTTTCCCTAACGGGAGGGGAAAGGGGGGATCGCAAGAAGGGATCCTCCTAGTTAGCCCAGGGAATCGCTGTAAACATTCCGTATGGAGAATTTTTTTTATACATTTTGTAAAAATTTTAAAGTGTAACTGTACAGTGTAAAATAAATTTTGAATATGTATACGTATGGGGCTTCGGTAGGAAAATTTTTACAATTGCTGAGATATGCAAATATTCTGTAATTGTAGGGGTTTTAAACGTAATAGCACTTTTTGATTACTTGTTTCTGAAAACTTTAATTTTTTCGTGTACAGTTTTTTAGAGTTTTTTTTAAAAAGAGGGAAGTTTTGTAATATGATTCAATATTGTGAGAGGGATCTCATATTTTGTATCCTGAATACCTGTGTTTTATTGGGCGGTGTTAAAAAAAATTAAAACAAAATGGGTGCCCTGGAAAAACATGAAAAAAAACTCTATATTTTTTTAAAATTTGAGTAGTTCCTTTTAGATACCCTCACTATTATTGTCTATGAATATGTAACTATTACGAACTCCATCTTATGTACATCATGCTTGTGAAGGTTGGTGAGTTGTGGACACTGGGTATACGTGTGCCAGGGTTCTTGGGTGTTTTCTGGTTATTCCAAGGAAATGCCTGGGGACATCTGCTTTCTGTTCCATCTTTCAGCGATAATTTTTGTAATTAAAAGTATTTTTCAATAATCGTTTATTTTTCATTTTAATATATGAAGAATAAATAATACAGATAGTGTTTTCGTTTTATCTACTTATTACTAGATCACCCGGCCACGCGTGGCTGTGGCATAAAAGATTTTGGTTCTATTCATTTCTGTGATATTAATTGAAAGAAGTGTATGTTTATGTATAAGTATATGTATATATGTAAAAAAACATCGAGAACAACAAACTGAAATTTTCAAAAAGACAGCTTTCAACAAAGGCGCTTCCTGAAGCGAAAGCATGGTAAAACTTAGCTTTTTGCAGATTTTAGTACCTTTGCAGGTAATACAGATAAAAAATAAAGGTATACAAAGACTCGCGGGAACGAAAGGAAGGTTGATAAAAAACAGAATGAAAATTGGTTGATTTTTTCGGGAGTTACACGCGTCCGAACAAACGGACACAACATTTATATATATACAGATAAACCGCTACCAGCGAAAAATGAGTAAATAAACAAACCGGTAAAATAAAAAATATAATTATATTTAAATCTTCACAACCGTACGCCCTACAGAATTAATTTTTCTCCGTTGATTGAATGATGCAGGAATAGATATTCCGTGGCGTCTGTCACTCACACACTCTCTTCCAGTACTTGATAACTCTCTCTCTCTCTCTCTCTCTCGCAGCAAACCGTTTTCCTTTTTGCTTCACACTTTCCGCTGAATCGTCGCTCTTTTTAACGAGTCCCGAGGTACTCTCGGTCAATAATAAACATTTCATTGCACCTGCGTAGCAGAACTTAACGTGGCCCCGGCAAACACCAAAACTTCTCTCCATATCCACGTCTCAATTTACCTTAGTGTGAACGGATAAAAAAGAGTTCTGTTTGCTTTTAACACGAGTAACACTTCGATCGCTCCGTGGATATGAAATAATCTCTAACTGTGCTCTTTATGTGTATTGCAAAACGAATAATGTAGTTTGGAAACAAATAACATGACTATTTCACATATGCATAAAATTACATATATTTGTAAATTTTTATTTAAAAAAAAAAAACGCTTTATTCCTAAAAAAAAAAAATTCTCATATGTAAAGTGACTGTTAGCGAATACGCGACCGTTGACTATTGTAATGGAAAATGCATTATATTCACACATACAATATTTTCTTTTGATCTCTACTCCCTTTGAGCTGATAGAGGAACAGCGGCATGTACAAAAAAAACGAGGGAAAATCAATCACTTTAATCATAAATGTGCTGTCAGTGAAATAAAAATTTCCACTGTTTGAATTCAGTTTTCACCGTTCTCTCTTTCGGTTTTACACTTTGTATACTGGAAAAAATGTATCATAAATATATGTCTGCATGTTAAAGACTGATCATAGTAAGTGATTTATACATTAAAAATCTTCGATAAAAATCTTCCATTCGCCTAAATTAGTAGACACATTCGTGTAATGCAAACGGCCTTCAGCGTACTTTTACGCAGTGTCTGACTTTTTTTTTTCAGACAACCGGAATCGACGAGGAATGGAAACTACAATTAATTCAAAGGTTTTTGAAGAACATTTTTTTTTATTTCTGGGGGCACCTGATTTTGGCGGAAATATACCGACTAAGGTTATACTTCGTTACCCTACGTGAACACCTACATTTTTCATTTGGCTATTGGTCACGTGTTTTTGCGAGAAGAAGTCTCGATACTTGATTGGGCCTATCAGAATAATGCTACTCCGGTAAAGAAGGAGGCTAAGACGTAAAGCAGTTGAAATCATCCAGCATTTACAATGGACACAGGCTGAAGTGTTTTAAACACAGCTCGACAGAAAGTCTTTTCACAAAAATTGGTTGTCCACATCTATGGCCGATTTATTCGGGTTTTAACTTGTACGTACTTAATGTTACTTTCTTGAGAGATTTTTCTATATTTTTCTCTTTGTTCATTATTTATTACTCCACAGATACATCAAAACCGCGATATTACCACGTTCCTGAACACTTTTACATACTCGTCAACTAAGTGATAGTGTTCTTAAACGTAGCCGAATTCGGTTGCTTGTAGCCTAATTTTGGGTGATATTGATTGCAACAGAATGGATATAGCGGAATGTCAAAAAGTAGCCGAACTCTGATTCGAGCTAACAACCACTTTTACGTAACTTATGTAATTGCATATTTTATATATATATTATTTTTAATGTCCCCATTAGAAGAAACTACAAACAAACTATTCGGCATTTTAACTTGAAGTGTCGCCATCACTCTGTTAATTTTTTAATAAGGAAACAATACTTTGGCGATGTTTTGAAGACTTCATTTTTTATTTTGAATGTCTTATAAACAATGTTTGAGTATATCAATTATACTCGCAAAGGAGTTTAAAATGTTTATATTGATAATAGGAATTATAATAACTCTGTTATGAATTGTAGTGTCCAAATTCTTCGGGTATCGATGGTAATTTATATTTTTTGTAGCCGAATTTCCGAACGTGTGTAGCAGAGTCACTTGTGTTTAGGTTGGCAACACTTCCGTGTGAAGAGCTAAAATTGCTTGAAACATAAGTATGTTGCACATTACGCCAGTTGTTACTGTAGCGTGGAAATGTAAACACACAAGACGTTTCTGCAATCTGTATGGTCAGAATGTATTCATAGCATGCTCTAGCCAAAGAGTATTCATCTTGTTCGCGGAAAGTAGAAGACAGAGATCAGGTAGGGGTGGAGCAGCGACGGAAAGAAGAAGGCAACGGGAGTGCCCTGAGTAAACCTCCGCACTACTCAAATTACATTCCATACCGAAACATTCCAACGCACAGAGTCCTGAGTTCGACCCGGGCATTCAGTGGTGTGAAGCCAAGTTCTAAGTCACATAACTAACCGTGTTTTCTTGCTTCTGTAATATATAAGAATAAAGGAAGCCCAAATTCGTATCACACAATTGCAAGTCGAATCTTTCTAAGGTGTGAAGAAACGGAACAATATAAATGCCAGTACGCCAGATAAGAAGATAAATGCGAATATATACATTTATGAATACAAATATATACATAATTTTTGTCTTTTGTCGTTGTTTTAATGACTGGTAGGATCCCAGTTGCTTACTAGTTATTTTGCTGTCCGAACTTGTTTGCTTTTTATTGTGATATTTTTATTTAATTTTTTAAATTTTGTTTGGAAATAATTTAGTATACGTTTAAAAGGCCATATTAATAACCATATACCACTCCATACTATATGAGTGAAGTACTTCGTGCGTAGAGCCTATGGCGAGGCACATGCACCTTCTCAGAATCCGCTGGGACCAATACAATATGAGAACGACATGTCGCATGTCGAAATATCGGAGATGAGAATTATAGTGAAAACCCGGCCATAAGTCGATGATGCAATTGTACCGTCTCAGCCAAATAATACTCCAGCCAAATAAGCCAGGAACACAGTTAGAAAAGGAGAAGTGTTAATCACTAAATATTTGTAATTAATATGTAGTTTAGTAAAAAACTTTTTGCNAACACAGTTAGAAAAGGAGAAGTGTTAATCACTAAATATTTGTAATTAATATGTAGTTTAGTAAAAAACTTTTTGCAATAATTTTATATCGAATTTAAAGTGACTACATTCGACGACTTTCCCTTTTTTTACCTTTATGTAAAAAAATATTGATTTATTTATTTTAAAGTTTAGTTTTTTTTACAAGTGACGGAGTTAAAGCGAAACTGCCTTGGCTTCCCCTTAAAAACAGAAAACCACAAGGACATTTCAGAATGAAATGAAATAAAATATATTCTGACCAAAATAAAACTTACACAAAAAATTACAAAAGTATCAGTGAAATAAATATATAAAATACATATGTGATTTTCTACTAGGCGCTTTAACTTCACTGTTATTGAGAACATGNAACACAGTTAGAAAAGGAGAAGTGTTAATCACTAAATATTTGTAATTAATATGTAGTTTAGTAAAAAACTTTTTGAAATAATTTTATATCGAATTTAAAGTGACTACATTCGACGACTTTCCCTTTTTTTACCCTAATGTAAAAAAATATTGATTTATTTATTTTAAAGTTTAGTTTTTTTTACAAGTGACGGAGTTAAAGCGACACTGCCTTGGCTTCCCCTTAAAAACAGAAAACCACAAGGACATTTCAGAATGAAATGAAATAAAATATATTCTGACCAAAATAAAACTTACACAAAAAATTACAAAAGCATCAGTGAAATAAATATATAAAATACATATGTGATTTTCTACTAGGCGCTTTAACTTCACTGTTATTGAGAACATGNATCAGTGAAATAAATATATAAAATACATATGTGATTTTCTACTAGGCGCTTTAACTTCACTGTTATTGAGAACATGTAAGAACTACATAAATTTAAATCGCCAAGAAAAGCAGTCAAAAAGTAAAAAAATTAAATGCGCATAGGAAATATTTAAACTACAGAAAACTTAACTTTAATGGATATTGGCCTACAAACATGCAATTAAGTAAAACATAAAAAAATTTCACACATGATTAAGTAAGACTGTGGTAAACAAATTAAATATGACTACTGCTGTATGAAATCAGCCATAAATATAGATTGTCAAACTAACAAAATTATAATTTTATACTATTTTATGTCAAATAGTAAATTGAAAGTAAACCATACAGGAGCAATTTCACTTGAACACCCACCAAGACTTATTCGTGTGACATAACCCACCCAATCATACAATCTTTAAAACTTACCAATAAAGGTATTTTAAATGAAAGTCGTGACCCTTTTCACCTGGGGGAGGAGGGTTGTTATAGTGCGTTTCAAATATAACACTATGTTTCATTATGGAAGCTGAGGGGCCGTGCAGCCGATTACTAGGACAGTCCTGAGGCTTCAGACAGTTGAGAGGGGAAATGTGATAGAATGAGGAATAGAGGAGCACCGTGAGGTAATTCACTTGTCGCGTGTCCCACGTGTGGAGATCCGGGAGTGTCCTTGCGCCGGGAATCGAGCGCGAACCGCCGTGGAAAGCTAGACATTCCGCCTCCTGTGCTGAACAAGTGGATTGGGGTGGAGAGGCCTGGCCTCTTAAAGACCACATGTCTTGAGAGCCGATGGTGGTGAAAACGGAACTGTGCCGGAATGCAAAAGGCCGGAGGAAACGGGAGATCCCCTAGAATACACGCCGACCGGTGGCATCGTCTGGCGCGATCCCCACGTACGAGAGTCCGCCGGGAATCGAACCCGGCTCGCCTTTGTGGGAGCCGCTACACCACCGCGGATTCTTACTGACAAGGAAATACGGCCATTAAAAACCCACATATACAGACCATCCCAATAACATTGACTCGCCTATAGAGTGGCTGCAATGCCGTGTTTTTAATTGCTTTTTAATGTCCTGCTGTGACTCGTGTGCGTTAATTTGATTCATGCGATTGTACTCTAGGGTTGTATGGTTCACTTCCATCATTAAACGTGCACTTTTGTAAAAAAAAATAAAGCATTTATTGCCATTACGCAGGTGAGTACATTTTATTGGGACAGCCCGTATAACGGGTAAAGCATTGCTCTTTTCTGTTCGTATTGGCGTTTTTCGTCTGCCTGAATGTCTTTTACCCCGCAACGAACACAGCTGCCGTTATGTTTTTATTTCATTAAGTGTTGCCTAATTTACTATAATATTATTTTAATTTTCGACTACTTGTTATCCGGTCCAGATACTTACTTTTTGATGTCTAAAAATATCATGTTTTTTTTATTGATATCTCGTACATTTTGCGTGGTATTGGTGCGTTCGCATATTTTATACTTTCGTTTTGTTATTTTTCATGGTCTCTTTTTGAGTTGATCGCCGGCAATAAAGAGAGGTTCTAATTAAATTCAGAAAAAAAAANTGTTATTTTTCATGGTCTCTTTTTGAGTTGATCGCCGGCAATAAAGAGAGGTTCTAATTAAATTCAGAAAAAAAATCGTAGTTACCGCTATATTTGTCAATTTAAGCTAGCCTCTAACAGTAGAATCTCTTGTGACCTCCTATTATCTGTTTTCGTTGTATTCGTTTGAACCGTGATCATGACAAGCGAAGCAAAATTTTCGGAAAGGAATTTTTCATAATAATTATTGAGATGGTTATTTTTCTGTCCTGTTATTTTGTCAACTGCTGGGTTGTTCGCTTCAGAAATAATGATGGAACGCGATATCTGGTTGGTCAGCATCAGCTTAAATCACCCGCAGAGACCCTGGAAATGCCATGTCAGAGTTTTATAAATCCGTCCATCACTGGGGACTGACGGACGATCAGACGTGAAGTTTGGTTGAAAATATCGTTCAAGCAGTATCAGTAACCTATATAATGCTTTCCGAGATTCATAATAATGGAAGCCGCTAAAAAAATACTGTTTACAGAATATATATATTTTAGGTTTGAAATTTCTGCATGACGAATTAAGTATCATGCATGGACGTGGGGAATGCCTGTACGTTTATAAATATTGTTTAAAACGACAAGCACCAGGCCTGGAGTTCCGTGGTTGGAAGCTTCACGGCTGAAATATTGATTGTCAGTGTAATGCGGGGTTTTGAGGGTCGATATGGCAACTAAAGCGTTTGCTTAGTTCGCTTTATTTTCACTGCAGAAGGGTGTAGACAGCTGACGAATGTTAAATCAATTTTCAAAATCTTTCCCTGGCAAAAATAAAATACTGTCAAGCGAAGTTTCACGGAGATTATTATTTTTATTATCAGATAATACTGCTACACACATTCGTGTGTGTGCATATATATATATATACATATAAATATATATAAACCACTTAAAGTTATCTGCTTTTCCCCGCCAAACTTACTTTCCTTTCTTTCCTGTATGTGTATACTCGTACACACATATACATATATACAAATATATATGCATTTCGACGAGTGGTGGTGCACATTGACGAATCTCAAGCAGTCGATGGTATTTCCCGTCTGCTTCATCGCTGGCAACGAAACGTGGACAACCTCGGAAACTACTTTTAAGGGTGTTAAACAGCTCGTACACGAGCGATACATACCCAATCAAATGAGTGTACACAGTTTGTACAATAATATATCAATTAAATGGTGATTTCAAGCTGCCATGTTTGTCTTTGTTCCTTGTCGGACATTCCTGCATCCACACACCATGTGNCAATTAAATGGTGATTTCAAGCTGCCATGTTTGTCTTTGTTCCTTGTCGGACATTCCTGCATCCACACACCATGTGGCGTCGCCTTTAAAACGTTCTTGTCGTACACTTTTAACTGTACGTAGTACGTTTTCTGTGTTGAGTCATTTTCGGAAGATAAACATTAGTTGCCATGACTTCTGAATCAGCCCTCGTAATTTACTTCACCTACTCAGAAACAAACAATAAAGTTAAATGTAGTTATAATGTGAGGGCAACGTTTCAAGAGACGAAAATCCCGGTGACAATGAATGGTTCTCAGAAGTAGTTAAAAAGACGCAGTGAGTAATAAGAGCAGTTGCAGTGCTCTCTTGGCCTGGCATGTGAGATGGTGCACTTCGTTAGTACCTGGGCCCTTGCCGCTATATTTGCGTGTGCGAGTTTAAAGACCGCTGGCTATTTCCTCTCTGCTGCAAGCATTTTTCACTGTTATTTTAACCTCTGTCGCCACCTTGCTTCGTGCTCACCGTGCGAGAGGAAAGTAAGACGGATTATTTTCCTCTCCTTATTTATCTTTCGTTTCTCTTCGTGGCACTCTGGTCCTTCTATTATCCCGTGCAGTGTGAGCCATACATAGCGTGTGTTGTTCCACGCCAATTTTGATCTTGAGTGAGAGTGACAGCGTACAGTGTCATAAGGGATGGAAAATATTAGGAGTGAATTGCGTCGGATGTGTCGCTTCCTAGCGGCGAGTACATCAACCCCGTGCCTCGTTGGACGTTCGGCCCCAACGAGAACCGCGTGGCCATGTTATTACGGCACCGTTAACACGAAGAAATAACAGTTTTAATGAATAACTACTGAGGCACGAAAAAGTAGTACACAGAAGTGAAATTGAGTGATAATTCGTTTTACGAGGAAGTATTCACTCTGTTGTAATTTTTATTTTTAATTAAACACTAACGTCTTATGTGATGCGAGCTCACAAGATACAATGAATTAAGTAGTCTTAATACACGCCATATTAATTAAATAACAACTTACATTCTGATGCATTTCTTGTTTGGTTTAATGGGGAGCTGTTAATATATTGAAATGTTACTAAGCTATATACCGGNTATATTCTGATGCATTTCTTGTTTGGTTTAATGGGGAGCTGTTAATATATTGAAATGTTACTAAGCTATATACCGTATGAATCACCTAAATCTTGCACCGCACATATTTCTGAAATGAAAGTGCTGGCTTACAGAGTTGAAGTTCAGGCAACNATGAATCACCTAAATCTTGCACCGCACATATTTCTGAAATGAAAGTGCTGGCTTACAGAGTTGAAGTTCAGGCAACAGCTCATAACTGTAGCACAAAGACAGATTTGAATACTTATTAAAAGGTGTATTTCTTGAAAACAGTTTAATTTTTAAACTAAAGAATAGCTATTCACATAAAGAAAATAAAACTAGAGGAAATTAGAAAATAAGTGGTTTTTTCCGCAGGATTCTAGTGCAAGTATTGAGCCCTTGTCTGAACTTTAATTCTGTGAAACCCTCACATCAAAAGCACGTTTCATTTCCAAAATATTTGCAGTGCAAGATTTAGGTGATTCATTCTGTATAATGGAAGTCTTCACCTCAGTCATGATTCCGAAAGCTGATGTCAGTAGATTTATGACTGCACCATCTCTTGACGTCTCTCTACGGGTCCCAGCTGGAAAGACCGTCACTCGGAGGGTGTCGCCTTGCCCTGGGTGCACTCCCCTCACGCCATTATTATTATACTCAGTGGCCAATCAGACAGCAGGCCTATTCACGAGCCTTGCGCTGCTAATCAGCGAGTGCGTACGCCCACGTATCAAGGACTGACACGCCGTATCACTTCTGTGTAGTGTGTACTTACCTCATACGTGAGACAGTCGTTCTAAAAATAATTTTAAAATATTCCAGATACACAATGAACATAGATTTTATAAAATGCTAGTATAATATAAACACCAGCCATCATTTTAACTGTAAATATTTTGTCCCAATAAACTTTATTAAAAAATTAAATCATACGACATGCTTTCAACCACAATCTTATTTTTGGTATCTTATACATAGACACACCAGATGTTTGCGCTAATATGCCCGCTTAGGCTAGTATTCAGTATCTTTCGTGAACATCTACAGGTTTACTTCGGTTACTTGGCCGCATGTCTTGCGTCAAATTATTTCCTTACTTCTCAGGGTTGATACGAATTAGGTTACTCTGATAGTAATTATTAGTAATAAGTGATCAGTCAACTAATGCGTTTAACAAATAATTTCCTTCTATAAAAAATTAGAAAGTGAGGTGAAAGTGTTATGAAAACGGAATATTTCCGCAAAATTCGTGTCTGTGTCAATGTATGATTTTCTGTTATTACAATGATTAAAATTATTTACACAGTCCAAATTAATAAAATATGTATTTGAAACTTTTTTTANGATTTTCTGTTATTACAATGATTAAAATTATTTACACAGTCCAAATTAATAAAATATGTATTTGAAACTTTTTTTAGTAAATGTCATTAATGTGAACCATAGCTTTTTTTTTTTTAGATACATGCCGTAATATGTGGTTTCATGATACATATAAACGTAANGATTTTCTGTTATTACAATGATTAAAATTATTTACACAGTCCAAATTAATAAAATATGTATTTGAAACTTTTTTTTAGTAAATGTCATTAATGTGAACCATAGCTTTTTTTTTTTAGATACATGCCGTAATATGTGGTTTCATGATACATATAAACGTAGAGTAGCTAATTGTTGACAACTCGAAATATTTCCGTCTCAACTTAAATTTTGCAAGGTCTTAACAAACCACAAAATATTCAGAAATAGGTTTTCACATTTGGTGAACAAGCGTGTCACTGGGGCAGGAATTACCATAAACGCATTCACGCATCATATTAAAAGTGCCATTTGTACATACAAGAGATTTTGATGCTTACCCTGTAACACCGAGCATCTTTTTCCTAATTAACTTCNAAAAGTGCCATTTGTACATACAAGAGATTTTGATGCTTACCCTGTAACACCGAGCATCTTTTTCCTAATTAACTTCCTGTTCTGGAAAAAAACTGAAGGTTACCAGTGCTAATGAGATGTAATATAATTAACATTTTCTCTGTTTGACATTTTGCTCGACCAATTTGTAGAACACAGCGCATTCGGGCGGAAAGTTTGTGTAGCCAGAAATTCCGTTGAACGAAGACACGAGACAACGAGTTAAAGCNACACAGCGCATTCGGGCGGAAAGTTTGTGTAGCCAGAAATTCCGTTGAACGAAGACACGAGACAACGAGTTAAAGCAAATGTCTCGTTGCCGTTGGTTGCACTCTACATAGTGTGTTGCGGCAAATGCGGTTCATTTATACCACCAAATGCGAGTTCGTTTCCACGCAATGAAAGGGAAATTAGAGGCAGTGAATGAAATGCTGCAAATTGCCTACGTTTTGCGAAGGCTGTTAACGGCAATTAGCACTTGCGACTGAGAACCTGGAATGGCAAATCCCGAAAACCGTCTGCTGGAATAATGGGCAATGTTGGCGATAAAATGCCAAACAATTTTTTCGATGGTGTTTTTTTTTTTCGTGAAATTTGCGAGCTTGCAACGTTAAATTCCTTCCCTCCCCTCCACACACACATTCTCCCCCCCCCCCCCCNCCGAAAATCCGTGCTAAACGTGTGGTCGAAGCGTTATGCAGTCCCTCCAGCCCATTATTTCAGAAGAATGTCACTGTTGAAATCAGAATTTTCTCACGGTCACATGCCTGGGTAAAAAGAATAAAAAAATATGCATGTTTCATTTTATGGCAGCTCATTTTGAAATAATAATAATTCAGAAATTTTAGCCTTAACAATACAGCGACACTGAGTTAAACATAGAAAATACAGTTTCAGTTGAAACTCTCTCAAAATGTGATGTGTGTTTTGTGTTCTCTCTCTCTCTCTCTCTCTCTCTCTTATGTATACATACATATGTTTATATCTATGTGTGCAAAAAATTCCAATACCGATTAAATTTCATATTTTTAGTTCAGTTTCTCTGCCGGGCTGAATTACACGCAAGCCTACTGCTCAAATTTAATGTAAAAACATAACGCCTGTAAAGAATTTTTCGTTGAATCAATACTCATGTTGTTTTCCATATGTATTTTAATTATGGTGTTGTTTTGTGGTTCATAAGAATCCATGATAGCTAATGAGATTTACGTGACAACTAGTTTCTGATGTTTGTATTGCCAAATTCAGTAAAATATGAAAATGGACAGATCTCCGATTGCGGCGAGACGAGCGATGGTGCTGCGCTCTCGCGTCTCGTGTGATGGGCACCTTCACCACAGACTAGATAAGTGCACAGAAGCCAAACGGCACGGCGGTTCCTGCGACGATGGCGTACCTGTGCTCTGACTGGCTGGCCGAGGCTTTGTGAACGGGCCTTGTGTCTGACTGGCTACCACAAGCGGCGAAAATTTTCCTATACCCTATTCGCGGTCTCTTCAGACTTTTTGAATAAAACCTTTGAAAAACCACTTCATGTTTGATACACTGAAGAACCAAAAAAAAAAAAAAAAAAAAAACTGGTATAGGCGTGCGTATGCAAATAACATAGGTATGGAACCAATCAGAGTAACGCGATGCGGTCGGCAGATAGATTGGTTACTGCTGCTACAAATTGCAGGTTATCGAGATTTAAGTGAGTTTGAACGTGGTGTTATAGTCGGTGCACGAGAGATGGGACATAGCATTTCCGAGGTAGCGATAACATTTGGATGTTCGCGTACGATCATTTCACGAGTGTACAATGAATATCGGGAATCCGGTAAAACATCACATCTTTGACATCGCTGTGGCTGGAAAAATAACGTGAAATAACTGGACAAACGACGACTCACGAGAATCATTAAACGTGACAGACGTGTGACCCTTTCTCAAATTGACACAGATTGTATTTGTGGACTGCCCTGCAGGATTCATGGTATGAACTGCCTCCTGCATACCTTCAGACATTATTCGAGTCCATGCCACGTCGTCTTGCGGCACTTCTGCGTGCTGGGGGGA
>NQII01003693.1:171813-214243 GCA_002778355.1 Clitarchus hookeri
AGTGTATATCTGGGTACTTCCTAAATATGTCACGTATCACACGCACGTTTCATATTTCTGTCAACACAAATGTATCTAATGTTACGTTTCATTGAATATCTACTGGTAATTTAATTACAAATTATAATATTTAATGCATTAGTAATATTAATAAAAAAACTGGAGAAAATAAGTGTACTGGTAGTGCCTAGTAAGAAATAGTTCCAATGCAAAACACTATTACACTGAGCGCGCACGAATGCAGTGCATTGTCCCTTTGGAGAAATTTTCTATACTCGGTTAAGCTTTGTTTGCGTGAAGCAGAGGAATATCCTGGAAGAAGAATTTTAGCACGGCTTCAAAGAAGTTGGAAGTAACCGTGAATTGACTAAATCATCTGGGCTGTAGGCTAGTCAGTAGGTTACCAGGCTCTGATTTTGGCGAACAGTGTTCAAACATTTTGTTGGCTAGCAAAACGATTTTGCTGGCTGTGCAGTTGGAGTTTGCGGTACAAGCGACAGTTCCACCACAGAGATTTGAGAAATTTTAAGGCGGGATATGTGAATTTTATAACTGTTTTACGCTGTTGAAAACTCGCAGAAGTTTTATTTTAAAGTGCCAAACATCGAANCTGATTTTGGCGAACAGTGTTCAAACATTTTGTTGGCTAGCAAAACGATTTTGCTGGCTGTGCAGTTGGAGTTTGCGGTACAAGCGACAGTTCCACCACAGAGATTTGAGAAATTTTAAGGCAGGATATGTGAATTTTATAACTGTTTTACGCTGTTGAAAACTCGCAGAAGTTTTATTTTAAAGTGCCAAACATCGAANGGATATGTGAATTTTATAACTGTTTTACGCTGTTGAAAACTCGCAGAAGTTTTATTTTAAAGTGCCAAACATCGAAAGAGATGGTAGGTTTCTGTTGGCACGTGAAGGAGATACCAGGTGATGGTAGAGCAGTGGCGGAATTCGAGGGCGGCCGAAATGGCAGTACCCCGAAAAAACCCGGAGGGTAAACGTCAACGTCTGCCACGTTGCCCATGTTCGATAATCCGTGTCACATTTTAGGTAATCGAACTAGGTTTGCCTTGGCGAGAGCACAGCGCACTTTGTGAAAACAGAGGTGGAACAGACGCGTGTACCGCAAACTCAAACAACACAAGTAGAGGGACCATGGGGATTTTGGCACATCGGGACCTGGGACAGGAGCGTCGGAGCTGTTCGTGATCTNTTTTGGCACATCGGGACCTGGGACAGGAGCGTCGGAGCTGTTCGTGATCTGTCATTCCGGTCGGCTGGCGTTCATCTTGGATCCATGTGACCTTGACCTTTGACACCAAAAATAAAAAAATTTCAAATTGCTAACATTTATAAAAATTATATTAATAATTCTTTAAAAACATTTAAACACTACTGAAAAAATTATTAAAAAAGTGTATTTAATAAAACTTAAATTTCCGGAGGTCCCCCATACCTCCCTCCTATCATACTCATTTCACCATCTTGGTAGGTACAGCCCACCATCTTGGTAGGCATCACAGCCACAGTCCGCCATTTTGGTCGGTGCAGTCCTCCATCTTGGTAGGCGACACAGCCACCGTCTGCTATCGTGGTTGGCGCAACCGTCCGCCATCTTGGTCGGTGCAGTCCGCAATCTTGGTGGGTGCAGTCCTCCATCTTGGTATGCGACACAGCCACCGTCCGCCATCGTGGTTGGTGCAACCGTCCGCCACCTTGGTCGGTGATGTCCACCATCTTGGTATGCGTCACAGCCACCGTCCGCCCTCTTGTTTTTTATTACATGTTTGCAAAACATTTTTCATCATTTCCATCCCATCATTACTGAACGTACAAAAACCATCCTTACACTATAATATATTGGGCTATGGGCAGGGACTTTCATTCCATGCAATTACTTCATTAGGCTTATGTAACTACGGATCAGTGATAACCTCTATGAAACGTCGCACTTTTGGCGTACAGGCGTTTACTGAATAGTGAGTACCTTTGAAATCCGCTTCTGAAAAATATGATTGTTAACGGCATACATGCTATACCGTACACACCAGCATGCACTCTTCCAGTTAAGTGTGCGTCAAAACAAGAAAATTCAAGGTCTTGACGTTGTATTAGTGCAAGACTATTGTTAAAATTAATAGGAAATTTTGGTAGTTTTTTTTTTGCTTTGTAAGGATTGTATTTCAAAATAGCACAGTAGCACCGCATTTAGGTTACTAGCCATTTGACGTTTTCACTTCAATGGTGTATGGATAATGTGATATTGTCCAATTGTAAGGAACATTTTTCACACGTCAAAATGATACAAAACGAGAGGAAAAGAAGATCTTAACCGGGGCTTTCAAAAATGACGAATCAACCACGAAGAGCCTATACAATAACTGCGTTTGTGTACCTGCTGTACTTTGTGCAGCACTAATTTTTTTTTTCGACTGTCGCTTTACTTCCAACCTTATCACGTTACACGTTACCGCAAGGGGAAGTGACATGCTCAGTGTCTTCTGGAAGTGTTCGTTCCACGATGGTTCTGTTGCTGTTTGATATAATAATAATGGCGTGTGGGGAGTGCATCCACGGCAAGGCGACACCCTCCGAGTGACGGTCTTTCCAGCTGGGACCCGTAGGTGACCGTCATCCCCGAGAAGGACAGAAATGAAACCCTGGAATGGAGCGGCGCTGGAATGCAAGGGCGGGTGAAACGGGAGTACCCCGAGAAAACGCGCCGGCAAGCGGCATCGTCCAGCACGATTCCCACATGCGAAAATCCGGGAGTGAACCTGTTTGATAAACTGCTTTTTGCCAGACTATTACGAGAAGGACGAATAGCTTTAGAGGAGACCGCGTGGAGTAGAAAATGCGATTTTAACGAGTTATAAATACAGATTGTTGAAGAAATTACATACCTGATGAGGAAAAACTGGGACTTTAAATATTCTCAAGCATGGTATAAATATTATTTTCGATGCCTATAAAATCGTTTAGAATGACCTTTTTCCGACTGCTGTATCTTAAACCGTTCTACCAGGATACGAGCAAAAACTACGATAGAAGCCTGCGTTGAGTTTCGCTATACATTATCCTCCAAAAAAAAATGCAGGGCCACCGGTTAAAGTCCCATAGCTACAATACAACGCATCACGACGAGAACAGTACACGCCAGTTCAGAACGTTGCTCGTAGTGGCGATGGCGCGTTTGATGAGCGTATCAGTTTCGCCCTTAACGCCCGCGCGCTTCTGGGTCTCGAACTCGAAAAGAACTTCAGTTAGGGGATCACCTTAAGAAAGGTTTTATCCTACTTTCTGCGTCGTTAAGTCGAAGTGAAATAATTTTGTCATACCGTTGACATGAACAAAATTTCATTCATGTTGGGATCATGTAAATGTGCAGGTTTTTAATACAGAGAGAAANCCTTTTTCCGACTGCTGTATCTTAAACCGTTCTACCAGGATACGAGCAAAAACTACGATAGAAGCCTGCGTTGAGCTTCGATATACATTATCCTCCAAAAAAAAAAATGCAGGGCCACCGGTTAAAGTCCCATAGCTACAATACAACGCATCACGACGAGAACAGTACACGCCTGTTCAGAACGTTGCTCGTAGTGGCGATGGCGCGTTTGATGAGCGTATCAGTTTCGCCCTTAACGCCCGCGCGCTTCTGGGTCTCGAACTCGAAAAGAACTTCAGTTAGGGGAACACCTTAAGAAAGGTTTTATCCTACTTTCTGCGTCGTTAAGTCGAAGTGAAATAATTTTCTCATACCGTTGACATGAACAAAATTTCATTCATGTTGGGATCATGTAAATGTGCAGGTTTTTAATACAGAGAGAAAAGTTTGCCGCACGCTCTGCTCAAAGCTCAGTTACTTTGCGAACAAATTGAAGTGTATATATTATTACTTTTAATGTAGTTACGTCACAACCTTTCGGTCGAGCCTTCAAATAACCAACTACCTTGTACCAACGCCCTTGTAATTCCACTGAGACCTTTAGAATACATGTGTAACCACTATCCTAGTATTTTTTTACGTGAAAAATGTGTGGGCTTTCAATAATGTTTACTTAATAGGCGTAGTTTACTATATTAACAGGTTATGGCTGTATTTATAGTAACATTTGTTTTACTAATAAACACCTAGAACAATTTATTCTAGTTCTATGTGCGAAATAGCTACAGATTAAAGTAGAAACATTAACTAGTATTAACTGACCCAATATTGTTTTGCTTCACTGCATGTACAAGTGTATCGTGATTATCTGTGTGTTACAGTTAATTAAACGTGTAGCCAGACGCCCCAGCGCATTAAGTTACAGTAGAGTGACGCGTGATATAGAGTTAGCGATAAACACAGACCGGGATTAAGTCATTTAGTATTGAGGTGGTTTTGCGTTATTTCGTATCAAACGTGTTTGCTCACCTGTAAATCGCGTCCGTAATTTTGTACTTTTGAATCCAGCCCGTCACAATTAGGGCAGGTTATATCAGTTGCGTTCAGTCCAGTGAATAGATAAAGAATGTACCCTCATTTTACAGAAATAGAATCTGTAATATCGAAAAACATATGTCATATCCACAGATAGAAAACATGGAAATTTCCCCGACAGCCGTGAGCGTTGCCGAAGCAACACGAAGTATTCGTCAGAGCAACAATCAGAAAATTATCTCTCCTGCAACATTAATGGCATTTAAACTGCTTGCGCATTTATGCGCAGAAAATAAAGACTGGGAAATGAAAAACTTTGGAGCACGAACATTTATTTTCTCAATTTTTCTAAAATGAAAAACAATTACATCTGAGAACGCAGTGGACTAGCCACAAATATTCTTTGTTTAAGTTGTGTACTACATTTCGGAAAACATATTTTTGTATTAATTTTATATTCTGTTTATACCATTTTTTTTTACAAAGTTTAAACCAGTGCTTCAAATTACAGAAAATTATGCAATGACATAAATTATAATATAATAGCAAGTTCCATACATTTACGGAAAACGTGTCTCTATGCATAAAAAGGTTTTAGTAAAGTTCTACATTGTAGTGCGTACTTATACAAAATTCAACTTTACCATCATACGTAAATAGTCCGTACATTTACGAAAATAAATACAGTTATTTATTTCCAGCAATTAGCGTAATTTTACAGAAATTTATTTGAGCGTACTTGTGCATTTCTGTTATAAGTAGCTCCCTAATTTCTTTTTAGTTTGAGTAACGATACTGAATTGCGTGTGTGCATGAGAGAAAATAAAACTTACAGTTATGCCTTTCTGGAAAAAAACGATCACTGCCAAACGAAGCGTTAAATCATTGCGAGTATTACTTAAAGTCCTAAGGTCCTCGAATGATTACAAAACATCTCGAATGTAAGCTCGAAATTGAAAAGATAACAGGAAGTTATTTGCTAACTGTAAGAAATAACTCACGCAAACAAAAATTATTTTCTTAAAAGCTTTCGTTACTACATCGTATCACAAATATTTGAATGCTGCGAAATGTTTATTTGCAAATTACACTAATTACGTCTGAGATTTTGTTATAAGGACGTCATGTCTGTTAAGACCAAGAAATAGTTGAATATTTTCATGCGCCACGCTCAAATACGATACATTCTGAGTCTACAAGTTCAGTTAAATTCAGTTCGTAGAATGACAAACAATTTCGTTAATGCACCATACAATATAAGATATATTATTCTTATTATTCTCGTAAGTACAGAATATTAGGGCAGTGCATGTTCATAAGTTGATGCGGCAGGTGATTATTTGCTTACTTAATTTTAACGCATTGTTCAGGAAAACAGACTGAGTTAAGTACTCGCAAAATTTAGGCACTCTGAGAATAACATTATTTCTCACTGATTCATTTAGAGCCACCTATGTAATATTTTCAAAATAAATCACTAGAAATAAATGGGGATATTGCATTCTAGGGCAAATAAAACATTAAAAACCACGGCTACAAAAAAAAACAGAAAAAATGTAAGGTCAGAAAACTAACTGGACGTTAATAATCTCACGATCGTTTAAGCTTGTATAATATCTAACTTCGATAACGACGAAGATATTTAGTGTGTTTTACGAGTATATAATGCTTACATTATAATCAAGATATTTTATACTTCCGCTCGCTGGGCGGGAAGTGTGTATGCGCTGATTAAGTAATCACTTTTGAAATCAATATTTAAAAAATATCACTGCCCCTACCTGCATCTTTTAACGGGAATATTGACCGCCATGAAACCAGCAGAGTTGGTAAGAATGGAGGGGAAGTAGTTCTACGTCTTACATTTGAGTTAAATGTTTTAAGAAAACATCGTGAATGCTTAAAATAATTTCTTTTGCTTGATGCTGTTTCATGCAAATACGTGTACGAATTAGCAATACATTTGTAAAACTTTTACGTTTGTAATAATTCCCCAGTTTCACTTGACCGGCGTAAGAATAAAGTGAACAGGCCGATGGCAACATTGATTTTACATGCGGTGGAAGAATACACCATATGCATGCAAGTAGATGCTTAGAAAGGCTTTCAAATCTGCTCCGTTTACCGAAGAGAGCCTTAATAGGCTGTACACGGTAAAGTGAGCACTATTGAGTCACTAGTTACTTTTTTCATTTCAGCCATTTTTTTCATTAAACAACATTATTAAATATATATTTCCATGTAAGTAATAAACACAGTGTGTACATTCCACTGCACATGGAAGTTAACGTCTAATTCTAATATAAAAAATATTTATTCACTATTATTCTAGTTAGAGGGCTTTCAAAAGTGCTCGGTTTACCGTGAACAGACTTTAGAAAGGAGTACTACGTCCATCATCCCATTTTATACCTTCCAGTTGTGTACAGCGAGCTAACTCACTTGGAGGTAAATCGCTGGCCTACTCGTGGTGTCCAGCTAGGTCGCCCCGTGTTTGCACGCCGCAGTCGGCGTGTTTTGCGGGGTATCACGTCCTCTGTTTGACATCTGGCCCGAGTGTTTCCTCATCACGCAGTTCCAACAACGCTCTAATTTATCGCGGCGACCCCGCAGCCGCGCAGATTGCATCGCNTCACGCAGTTCCAACAACGCTCTAATTTATCGCGGCGACCCCGCAGCCGCGCAGATTGCATCGCGGGATCCACCTTCGCTTTCCGAACGAAACCAGGCGGATGTCGCGGTGCCATTATAACTACTGCCAAACTGCTGTGTACTTGGTTCCGGCGCACCGGGTGCCTCTGAAAGCGCTAGCCGAACTCCGAGAGCACAGTTANGTTTGCACGCCGCAGTCGGCGTGTTTTGCGGGGTATCACGTCCTCTGTTTGACATCTGGCCCGAGTGTTTCCTCAACACGCAGTTCCAACAACGCTCTAATTTACCGCGGCGACCCCGCAGCCGCGCAGATTGCATCGCGGGATCCACCTTCGCTTTCCGAACGAAACCAGGCGGATGTCGCGGTGCCATTATAACTACCGCCAAACTGCTGTGTACTTGGTTCCGGCGCACCGGGTGCCTCTGAAAGCGCTAGCCGAACTCCGAGAGCACAGTTANGCCAAACTGCTGTGTACTTGGTTCCGGCGCACCGGGTGCCTCTGAAAGCGCTAGCCGAACTCCGAGAGCACAGTTATTAATGTATACGACTTTCAAGAAATCCGCTGCGATATCACGAGGCTAAATTCAATATAGAAAAAGGCAGTCGGACGCATATCACAGCCGTGGTATGAAGCCTGGACGTTGCTGTCCAAAGACAAGGCAGTTAGCATGAAACTTGATTTCACCAATAATAAATCCGCAAATATGTTCTTCAAATAATTTTCTTTTGATATTTTCGGGAAATATTTGAGAAATGTTGTCTAACACCCTGAGTATTTTGTCGATTGATTTGGCCGCATGCCTGATTTCATGGTCATCGTTAAATCCAGTAAACAAGAACTGTTTACGGACTGCTGCAACAGTGCGATGCATCCATGCTGGATTGTACGCGCTACCTTCACAATACCACTTCCTGTATGCGAGCGGGCTCACTGTTACNTGTAAGCGAGCGGGCTCACTGTTACACACTACTTGTCTCGGTAACGCGAGACCAATCGTAACGATACAACACGACAATAAGTAACTTAAGTTTAATGTTGCCACAAAACGAATTCACTACCAAATGCAAAGTAATTATTCTAAGCTGACCATTAGAAAAAGTCTTGACCTAGTATGTGTGCGAGTTTAATGTCAAAATAATTAAAAAGGTTATTTGTTATTTACCACTGAACCAAAATCTCGGTTCTCTGACGCCATCTAGGATGCCTGGTTTTATCATATCCACATAAACACGGCACATGGAATAACCGAAGACATCTATTCAAACGAATGGTCATAAAATATACCTGTGTTACGCGATATGTGAACCCGAGGATTTGCCAAATTTATTAGATGCCTCTAGTATTCGTTAGATGGCGTGATATTTTAAAAGCTGAAAGGTAAATTTAATTTGTATAAAATATTAAAATATACTCATTTATATACCTATAGCCTTTACAGTAGGTGCTATATTTATTGGGTATGGTGGTGTTAATTAATTAACAATCAGGTACGATAAAAAGATAGTAATTGCACACCTATTACTGAACTAAAGATGACACATAAAAAGTAGCTATAAAGTAATCGGTGAGAAAATGCAATATTTTACAGTATTTCGCCAAAGAGGGTAGTAAACACATTTAATTTGAGGAAAGCCAGTATTTTCTGTGTTGCCAATCACATTTAACTTCACAGTATATAATTAAGGTACTCTGATTTTTCGTGTATGAAGTTACGATTAGTCCATAAATTTCAATTCAGTTAAACTCTTTTTCACAAATTATTTTGTATTTTTAAAACACGGGTTTAAATATTCAACCATCGTTAATTTTGACAGTGACTAATTCAGTTAGAGACAAGGATTAAACGTTATAGAAACAATGCGATTAGCAAAACTGGTCGTTTGCGAAAAGTATATTGCAAAGTATCCTGCGTGATACAATTTTATTGAACTATCTTTGCATAAAACGCATTTACGCTGCTTATTTATACATTTTCTTCATTTTGTGGGCAGTATGCGATGTACGAAAACTAACCACATTATTCGGAATGGGTTATTAATCCTAGATGGATATAAAATTACAACTTTATGAATAACTGTAAATCTAAAGAAAGAATAGAAAACACTTTCGTTTATGTACTTGTGGCAAGAAAATCCATTTCCGTTTTACCTGTCATACTCCTAAAATAATTTTCCCAATTAAGTGCAATAAACTTTATTACAAAGTGACTCCTGAAGCTCCTGAAGATTCACTCGACACCAACATTGTTTTTACAAGTTATTATTACATGTATCTGCTGGCGTTGATTGCAACAATCCTACATTATATCTTATTTACAATATGTGTTCTCTGGTTATGTGTAGCATAGCATTAGTACTGACTCTACGAAAGCCACGACAGTTTCCCTTGGGGACTGGGTTATTCAGAACACCGAAGGAAAATGAAAGTTTAACAATTTGTGCTGGACCGTAGAAGAGGCGATAGATCATTCAAAACCTGACGCTTTCTGTAGCACGACTAATACAAGTGTACAAAACCCAACCGTAACCAGACCAACCAACCTATGTATTTCTCCGCTCACTCAGCTAAGTCCACCTCATACGAGGAGAGCTTTATTTGCTTGGCGACGCATCGATAATCTATTTTCAAACAGCTGCATTTTTTTTCATTGCATAAAACTAAAATTAATTTACTATTGACCAGCAAATTGTTTATTTAAAAAATGTTATTTTCTTATTGGTCACTGGATAACAAAGACAGGCTAACTAACTCCTCTCCACATAAAATACAAATCATGTCCTTGGCTCTGCACGTTAATGAATTGTAAAACAATTAAACGGAAAAACCTATTTTCCATTAGCGATGTCTTAAATAAATGTTTCAATTATTAGTTTTTGAAAATAGTATCTTTTGTTTTATATTAAATATATATTATTTCGTTTAAATTTATTCGGTGTTTATATTATTATTATTGAAAAGCCAAATATTGAAATGATGAGTAAGTGTTAAGACACAACTCATGGCAGCATATAACCTAACCGTACCTATCCCAACGTAGCTTCACCTACCCTTGGACTGTCAGTTACACCGCATGACATCAGACCTCAGGTATCTTTACGAGTGTCATCATGTAGCTTGAGTTATATTTTAAAACTTTACGAGAAGTGGTTGGGGTGGAGAGGCTTGGGCAGCTCTTGAGACCCCATTAGGGCGAATTGAAACTCCGGCAGTGCCCAGTTCGCCTTGGTACGAGGCGAACGTTTTCCAACCGCTGCCCCATACGAAAAGACGGTCGTTAAACGAGTGTCCCTCACTTTTACGCACATGTTATAACATCACGAGGCCACAATTATCTGTTCCCGTGCATGTTTCAAATTAAAACTAATATAAACATACCAATTATGTGACCTTACTAGCAAGCAAACTGCAAAAAATGTCGTTCTAAATTAAGTAGAAATATCATGATCGTGCATTATTTTCTATATTCTGTTCACCTGTGGAGTAATATCGTAGANATATATATATATATATATATATATATATATATATATAGTTTTCGGAAATTAAACGCCCAAACTACAAGAGGCGATTCCTTATGTAAAATAAAGTCGAAAATATAAAGTACACAATACACCTGAACAGAATATCAAATGAGATATGAGCCTGTGCAAATTGGGTTTTAAAAAGGTATTTTTCGCTAAATGCCTCATACTTTCTGCCAGCGGTAGGGATGGCGGCGATGTACCCACAGTACGTCCCACGTGGTTGAACGGGACGCGCCCATTTGACGCACTATAGAGCGTGGACTTGTGAAGGGCATGTCGTTGAAGTGCTGACGTACCACTTCCTCAAGCTGAACAGTGCGCACGGACCGAGGACGGCCAGCATTGCGCATGTGTCTCTGCAACATGGGAAGCATTAGTCGTCACCTTTTTGCTGCGAACTTTGCAGGCGTTGCTGTGCAAGGCATTCGGTAAAAATACTTTTTCAATACCCAGTTTCCACAGTCTCATCTCTCCTTTCCATCCCGCAGTTTAGGGGTTTCAATTCCAAACACCGTGTGCGTATATCTATTTATAGTGTANAACACCGTGTGCGTATATCTATTTATAGTGTATATATTTTAATATGCGTGGGTGTTCAGTGAGACGCCCACCTTGACAAGCGTTCGGTCATGATAGCATCTGTTTATTTACATTGCAGGGAACGGGGTTGGGCATGCTTTGCGCAGATTAGCATCACTCTACGATTTTCAAACGCGCAAATTGCCAGCGTACACTAAGACGACGACGGAACATTCCTATCGTGTCTCAGTGCAAGAAAGACACATGTCAGCACCTTCGTCGATGCCTTTTGTCTGTTATTTATTTATCGGCATTTATCTGTCGCTGCTTGAGAAAAATGCTTTGCCATAGTAAGCATTGAACAATCTAAGAAACCTGTTAACGCCTCGTAATTGAGCAGGTACTCATTCAAATTGTTTATACACACGCATGCAAAACCATTCTAATAATAATATTTCCAACTTTTAAGTATCATTATTTTCCGTAGGAAAGGGTAAGGTTTGAACACGCGTATTACTAATTTGGGGAAGGATTTTCATCTCGGGCGATTCCACATCGAACTCTTGCGCTAGGCCGCTGGTTTTAACAATGTCTTTATAAACGTTATGTAGTATTTTGTTATAATTTTACTTCAAGAACACTGTTACAAAGTTACTTGGTAATGTTCAGTGGTATGCAAGATTATGTTTTCAAGCTAATGATACATGCGTTAGTAGGGAAGTGTAATATTAGGTTCTTTTTATAGCGCGGTTCGTTAGTTTATTAGTATTACGGAAGTAAAAAGGAAAACACAGTGTCAACTATTTTTTTTAAAAAATAACAGAAATAAAAGAAATCCATTATTATCGCTGAAAAATGCTTTCAAGGCCTGTTCTGTAGTGTATGGACGCGTAAGAATACGAAGACGGAAATCAAAAACAGAAATATCGTATTGAAATAGGATTGAATTTCAGCTATCCTTCAACACTCGAAACGTAATGGTATGCAACCTATACAAAATTAAATAACAAAAAAACTCTTTTGTCAAAAATTACTAACATAATATTTATAAAATATATGCTAAATTTTAATATTTATGCCATATTAAGTACTCTTTTAATAGTACGTGTGTTTATGAAAACAGAAATAATAATAATAGGCAATTGAAATGCGTTGCCCAGCACTCTATAATTCATGATGGTCACGAAAACGAATATCATAGAACCAAATATAAGATTCTCATCGGCAACACAGTTTCACGGATAGGAAAGAGTTCATTGCTTATCTATTGTGTTCTATTGGAGACTGGAGGTCGGGTGTTTACGCCATCCTCTTCCATGACACGTATCGGCGTTCGTTGTTTTTGTAGAACACGCCTAAAGGCTCATGTGCCGCCGTCGTTAGAATTAATTTCTCTTAGAGACGGAGGGCTGTGGTCTTGGAGAGGGCCGGTAATGAGCAAGGGACTCATTAGTACTGATAATTACTAGTGGTACAGATCGCTTGGGAGAATGGGGGTTGGGGGGAAGCGTCTGCTAGTACAGTGTTTTCACATCCATTCACCCCTTTCAACAGCACGTATAATATTCCGAACTTAGAGCATGAGGTTCCAAAATCACAAATTTCCTATGTATTTCTCTACCGAACTTAGCTTTAAGTAGGCGCGCATCGGTGATTCGTTGCCAAAAAACGAAGTGGGAATCATCAAAGCCTTAAGTCCTCGCATGTTTTACAAAATTGTAGCTGGTACAAGATGAGCTCGTGATACGTATTTAACTATTAATAACTAAAGAAAGCTCTGAATTTACGCACTTAGTTAATGGATAAGTGTGAAGACGTTTAAGCTGTAGTTACACAAGTTTATTTTCAGTCGAAATAACTTNCTGTGGTCTTGGAGAGGGCCGGTAATGAGCAAGGGACTCATTAGTACTGATAATTACTAGTGGTACAGATCGCTTAGGAGAATGGGGGTTGGGGGGAAGCGTCTGCTAGTACAGTGTTTTCACATCCATTCACCCCTTTCAACAGCACGTATAATATTCCGAACTAGAGCATGAGGTTCCAAAATCACGAATTTCCTATGTATTTCTCTACCGAACTTAGCTTTAAGTAGGCGCGCATCGGTGATTCGTTGCCAAAAAACGAAGTGGGAATCATCAAAGCCTTAAGTCCTCGCATGTTTTACAAAATTGTAGCTGGTACAAGATGAGTTCGTGATACGTATTTAACTATTAATAACTAAAGAAAGCTCTGAATTAACGCACTTAGTTAATGGATAAGTGTGAAGACGTTTAAGCTGTAGTTACACAAGTTTATTTTCAGTCGAAATAACTTAGGTGTTACCTAGGTAACTGGAAGTTCCGTGCTTGTAATTCCAAATAAACCGCGCTTGTACGGCTAAGTTTAGGTTCACCTTAGCTATTAAGCCAATGCCTGATAAACCTGTCAGTACAAACGCAGGGCAGCAGGATAATTAGCGAAAATCAAATCAAAAGTTCTTTCTCTACTTTTCCAACAGGAAAATATAATTCACAAGGACAGGTAAATTTCAGAAGTCTATATGGGGTAATTTCAGACTTTTAACACTTGTAGCAATACAACATGCCAAAAGTCATGGGGCAGGAATATGTAATGTTAACAGTAGGCGGTACCACAGTACCCTTACGTCTCGGAAGTACCCAGACCTGTACCAGATGTGCCTTGTTATCACTCGGGAGAGTGTGCGCTGGTCATGGTATTGCGTTGCAACCCTCCATGGACTTCATGTGCCCCCACATTCACAGGACATTCCAGCAGGCTAACGCCGCCGTGTCGTCGGCCCAAGTTGTCCAGAGTTGTTTCGAGGAGCATTCTGGAGAGTTTGACAAAAATAAATCTTCTTTATAAAATCAGTAAGATACGCGTCGAAAGAGTTAATTTTAAAATCTCTGTAAGTCTGAGTCTGTATCGAACTCTTAATAACAGAGGGAGTTAGTTGTATGCAACTGAGTCAAGCTTGAAAGCAACAATTAACCTCGGCAGCGACTAATGAGCGATTCGTAAAAAACTTCAGTGTACATATGAATTTGAAGTATAGCATGGAGTGCACTGAAAGCGTGAAGTTTCCCTTCCTCTAATAATTTCATGGAGAAAAATAGAGACACGTACAATACACAGGCACCAACTGAAATGTGGAAGTATCTCTTACCCAGAGAAGATTCCGTGATTGGACGAAGACTAAAAGAAGCATTATTTATTGCGATATCCGTTAATACACACACATTTTCTATATTGATTTTGATACATATTTGATTTAAATGATATATGCAAAAATGAACCAAATCTTATTGTGGGCGGCCACTTGTCTCTCAGAGAATAATTATTTGTTATGGAAATGTTTGCACATACTACACTGAAGAGCCAAAAAACCTGGTACACCTGCCTAATATCGTGTAGGGCCCCCCTGAGCACGCAGAAGTGCCGCAAGATGAGATAGCATAGACTCGACTAATGTCTGAAGGTATGCAGTAGCCATTTCATATCATGAATCCTGCAGGGCAGTCCACAAATCCAATCTGCGCTAATTTGAGAAAGGGTTGCACGTCTGTCACGTTTAATGATTCTCGTCAGTCGTCGTTTGTACCGTTCTTTCACGATCATTTTCCGGCCGCAGCGATGTCGAAGATGGGATGTTTTACCGGATTCCCGATATTCACGATACACTCGTGAAATCGTCGTACGCGAACATCCATAATGTTATCGTTACTTCGGAGATCCTATGTCCCATCTCTCGTGCGCCGATTATAACACCACGTCCAAACTCACTTAAATCTTGATAGCCTTCCATTGTAGCAGCAGTAACCGATCTAGCTGCCGACCGCATCGCGCTACTCTGATTGGTTACCTCTGTTATTTGCTTACGCACGCCTATACCAGTTTTTTTGGCTCTTCAGTGTACATTCGCACTATTACTGCTTGGCCCTTACCAGCTTACGCCGAGCGAGGTGGCTCGGCGGCAAACCTTTTTACTCACGTTCGGAAGGACCTGGATTCGATCCCTGGTCTAGCCATCCTGGGTTCGGTTTTAATGGAGTCCGGTAAATCTTCGCACATAATTCTCTCAGCACTTTGCTCTGTTTCTAATGACCTCGCCGTCGACAACAAGTTAAGACCCATCTACCCTACCGGCTCACAGGCGTCTAGGCCTTAGGTAATCAGTTCTTGGCATGCACTACCTTGCGGAAATGCAAGCTCATTTCGCCACATGGCATATATTAAGTGCCGGTACTGCTGGTATAGATTACTAGATTCTCCAAATAACAGAAGGATATTATCGCCTATTTTGAAACCCCAACCCTTCAAGAATCATGTTACGCGTTGAATTTGGTATAATAATAATTCTATTAGCGGTTATGGAGTTAGAAGAAATTTCAGTATCGGATACGCTCAACATAGAGTATTAAATACCAACCGATCTGTGTTTGTTAACTGAGTTACAGAATCAATAATAATTCCAGTGGGTAGGTATGCGTACATCAAAGAAAACTTCTTGAAATTTCGCATGTGCATGTTTACTCATTGTGTGACCGAGCTGTGGTGCAGTGCTAAGAGTATCTGAGTTGTGCGAGTACTTGAAGCATTGCGTATCACCAAGTGAATAAGCGGAAACCCGAGGTCTCGACTGGCGAGGGTAGACGAAGTGTTCACCCTCCCGGGAAAGACAAACTTTGCAGCCGAAGTGTCTGCGGCGGGCAAGAGGGCCGGCGGGCGAAGACAGACTCCAACAACCGATGATCGGGAGCTCGGCTTTAACACCGCCAGGGAAGTTTCTGCATCCTGGCCATGGAAGGGGGGTGGGGGAAGGGAAGCCGCCGTTGGCCGGCACGGGCACGGGGAATCAATCAAGCGGCCCGAGGGAGCCGGGGAAACGGGCGAGCTAAGGGTCCGGGAGGGAGGTGAGAGTGATTTGCCCGGCCGGGAGGAGTTGTTGATTGAGTCAACTTGGGCAGAGGCGGAGGACAAACACCGGACGCGCTGTTCCTCGGGCCTCACCGGCCGGAGTGGTCACTTGGGCGGGGCCAGGACCTCCACCACTCCGCCCAGCAGCGGGGCAGCGATCGTTTCCTCCTCCATAGTCTACTCACGGTATCTTCAAACTATTTGAATCCAGCCTTTGGAAAATANGGGGCAGCGATCGTTTCCTCCTCCATAGTCTACTCACGGTATCTTCAAACTATTTGAATCCAGCCTTTGGAAAATAATCTCGTGCAAGACACACCGAGAGAAATGATTGTTCCGGCCAACAAAATATTTTTTTGTATGGGGCCAGAAATATATTTAGATGCTTCAACAAAATATTTTGTTTTGTAAAAAAAAACTTCACAGACAAAAAAAAAATAATTTTGTCCATCTAACAATCTAGAGTCTTGATTTAATGTATCCTCTTCGTTGGGCAAAAATAAATTGAATTATCTGTATATTTTTGTTTCGCCACTAATTTCATTGCCGTCGTCAGAAAATACACCTCTAGAGTGTGTTTGCATTTTTAAACAATTAGGAAAATAACAGTGTTAGTTAGTGTATTTATTGTTGCAAAATAATGGATTGAACATCGCAATGTAGCAATTAAACAAAACATGGAACTAAAAAGTAAAGTTGTAAAACTTGAAATAATTATTTGCACACCTTGTTCAGTATATGCATTGTATGTAGCATACTAATTAAACACATCCCAAATTCATCACTAGTCTCTAGATGAGATTGATAATGAGTAGCGCTCGGGCTTGAATGATTTACGATATGTTCTCGGTCGGCCTTTTGACTCCTTTATATTAACCGGAACTGTTTAATTTACGTACGAACCAAACAAATCGTCAGTTGCATTACCAAAATATTTGTTTGGGGCAACTAAATAAGAACCACAAAATAATTCTTTTTCAACAAATAAATGTTTATTTCCCTTATACACAACATTAGTTCGGGTTGCGCCAAACAAACTTTGTTTTATTCAACAAAAAACCTTTTTCTCAGTGTATGTTTGGTTGTTTCCGGCAGAACTCATTTATCGCAGCGTTTTATACTTGTTAACATAAGAGTATTTATTTTTGGTTAAATTGGACTTTTACCTTTATTTTATATATAAATTATAACCAATATTTTACTAATAATTAATGTGAATATAAAAAAGAACGANGACTTTTACCTTTATTTTATATATAAATTATAACCAATATTTTACTAATAATTAATGTGAATATAAAAAAGAACGACAAAAACTGTTTTAGTAATGTCCGGGAAGAAATAGTTCTCAAGCAAAATATTCATAAACTGAGTGTGCACGAATGGCGCGTTGTTCCTTTGGTGTAATTTTAAGTTTGGTTTGCACGAGGGGGAGGAATAGCCTGAAAGTAGATCTTAAGCAAGGTTTCAATCAATTTGGTAGTAACCATGAATTGACTATTGCACTCTTTCGCATCTTTCGCCAGGTCTCCTGGGAGTTCAGAAAACTATAGCTGGCCTTAAAGAAACGTGATTTTCAAATAAATGAACAATTATCTCTTAACATTCACATCAACATCCATAGCGAAGCTTCAACGTATCTCGCAGGAAACCTTTAATATGCTAAAAATGTAAACAGGAAGCCTTGATTTTGTCAGCAATAATCATTTCTGATCCTTTTTTTTANAACCTTTAATATGCTAAAAATGTAAACAGGAAGCCTTGATTTTGTCAGCAATAATCATTTCTGATCCTTTTTTTTAAACATGTGCATCAAAAAAGTTTTGCATTACCGCGATTGCTGAGTTACTTGGTTTCTCACGGTCCAAGNTTTTTTTTAAACATGTGCATCAAAAAAGTTTTGCATTACCGCGATTGCTGAGTTACTTGGTTTCTCACGGTCCAAGAGAAACTATGAGAAGAAAATACACACTGCCTGTACAGAATAGCATGCCTATCATTCCGATGCCTCTTTGTGTGTGACTTACTGTCTCAGCGAACGTCCTTCATGAGCCATGAGCGACTAAGCTACAGGCGGTGCAAAACTTTTTTTAAGGTGTGTACTATTTCCAACTCGTAAATACACGCATTAATATAAGAGCTTAAATCATCCTAAATATTTTTGTTTTGAAACTTGTTTCGAAAATAAATCATTTATTCAAATCGTTGTGAAATATATGAAAATGTTTCAGTTGGGCGAAAATTACGTAACTTTTTAAAATGCCATAAAATAATCATTAAATCATAAGCATAAAATAAATTGTATCATATTGCCAAACCAACGAGTAAAAACGCTTACGGAATTTTAAAGGATAATTAATGTAAAACGAATATCAATAGGCCTGTTTAAAATAGTCAATATTAGCTAGATTTTTCTTTGCGTAATTTTTTTCATCATGCCACGTGATGGGCCTATGGATTCCCTTTTTTATTCTAATTAATTTCAATGACTTTTAGATTGAGGTTTTTCGAGAGATCAACATGTATCGCGTTTCAGGAATTCGTCTCAAATGGTATGAAAACGACATCATGTCAAAAACAAAGATGCCCATAAATAATCCATCCCTATACAGACATCTACTCCACCGAGCAAGGAAGACGATGTGCGCGAAGGAAGAGGAAATTATGTAAAATAAAAAAAAATTGAAATTTCTACAAATTTTGTTTTATGCCTTTATCCTGAAGCAGTCTATCAACCGAAATATCTGTAAGGGTTATCGAAAAAATGATTGACGTAAAAAAAAAAAAAAAGACCTTTATGTCTTGATTAATGACTGTAAAGCCCACGTCAGGGTTAAGGGTTGTCTACATCACTGAAATAATTTCTGTACTTGAATATGAAAAGGGACCGCGAAATGATCTAAGCGCAGGATGAAATTCAATATCCTCAGCTATCAACACCAGCTTTTCTTTAATAACTGGCTATGTGTCTTTGTGAGATGACGTTTCCTCTTCTTTCCGCCAGTTTTTCCTACGTTACTCCAATACTGAACGTCTCTGATTCTTGAGCAGAGCCCTATGTCGTAATATTAATTCGTAGAAGCGGTTGTCAGCTACTATTTTAACATACAAATAGTCATTATATATTTCCGTAGAAAATGTGTTCCTGAATATGGCTATAATAACAGTACAGTCATGTCACTTGTTACGAACTAGCTTTTAAGTCATTCGTACGTGAAAGTGGTTATGGGGGTAGCTCAGTAATGAATCATGGTTAGTTAGAGCACAACAGTATAAGATGAGGTTTATTAACATTAGAATTATACAATTACTATTTATGTTACTATTGATAGGGGGAGCTTTAAATTGAATACCAAGATGATTAGTCATTATATTTACCTCACGCCATTTTATTATAATCTTACTGGAAAGTCATTACCTTGTTAATGTTGCCGGAGGCTGATTCTACGAGACGGTTAACGACGGCCGGACACACCCAACTTCCGTGGTCTTCTCTCTGCTCGGGGTCGACGACAAAAGACGCTGTTCCGGGTGTTACGCCGGCCTATATCGGGCGCGTTGTTTTTGCGGCCCCGTTTACTGGCCAGTAGAGGGGATTTCTGCAACTGTCTTCTTTCTGCTCGGTGGTGTAACAATCACGCTCGTTTACTGGTTTAATGTTTGAAGGTGTGGTCAGGCGGGCCGTTCAGCTAAGGCCTGATCACACCATAACACACTTCATACCTAAACAAATTAACATGGCCGTGTCTGAGTCAAAGAAGTGAACTTCGTACATTGCTAATACTTTTAAAATTCACAAAGCATCATCGGTCATTATAGATGCATTGTTGCATTCAACTACTGCATTCGAACCCTAGTTGGGGCCTCAGTGGCTGAGCGGTTAACCTGCTCGCCTCACATAAAGGCGAACCGGGTTCAATCTCCGACCGGGTCACTCCCGAAATTTTCCATGTGGGAATCGTGCCGGACGATGCCACTGGTCGGCAGGTTTTCTCGGGGATCTCTTGTCCCCCCTCGCGCCAACATTCCGGTGCAGTTCCATACTCACCTCCATCACCCCGCTCTGAAGTCCTCGTTGGGAAGAGCCGCCCGAATATTTTTACTCACTCACTCGAACCATAGTTTAAATACTTTATCCCACAGTGTCCTCAGCCTTACAATTCCGTCACAAAATTCAGTTTTATACTCATGGTATTTACAGTTAATTCTTATAGGCTCTGGTACGAACCCGTTAACGATATAAAAATCTTGCAATACTAAAAAATGTTAAGAAGCTTATAATAATGTTTGTGTTGTAAGTAAGTACCGTAGGCACCAGATAAATTTCACCCTCCCTCCCACCAACAATTTTACTGCTTCCTTTTCACCAACACTAAACGGGTTCGATTACCGGTGAGGTCGCCTCCAGATTTTCGCACGTGGTAATCGTGCTGGACGACGGCGCTGGTAGGCGGGTATTCTCGGGGGCCTCCTGTTCTCCCCGCAATGGCTGGTGATGCCCATATTCACCTCTGTTTACTCTCATCGGCTCTAAATACCCTATTGTTAAGAGCCGCCGAAACCTCTGCACTCCACTCTGCTACCTCGTTGTTTATGCGTGTGTTGGTAGTTGTAACTCCGTCCATGATGGTGAAGTGGTGGACGAGGTCGCATGCGCTAAGCTTCGCTAGGAAGGCTCGCACGCCGCGCGAGGCTCAACGTGACGGACGCATCCCTCCGNTCGTAACTTCTCTACGAGCCTATCATCGCAAGGGAACTGCTCCTCACTGACAGAAACCCTGAAACTACCCTCTCGAAGCTGCAGTGTGAGAAACCGTCCGTAAATTTACCTCGTCAGTGTACACGCGTAATGAGAAACTGCGAATTGTAAAGGTTTTTCCTAGCATCCACGGTTAATTCCATACACTGTAAATTGTCTCTGAGCTAACTTCCTAAACTGTTATACAGTTTTTAAACCTATTAATAGAGTATATATTCCTTTATTCGTGGAAAAGTTGACTACTTGCAAGGTTTCAACGTACTGTGCACAGGTACGACAGTTTTATTTCGTTATACTGTCCCATTTTATTGCGCCATTGAGGATTATAATCCCACGTTTGTATGACGTTATACCCCTACAATTGTACCCTTTCTGGGAAACGTAGGGGTATAAGAATTCAATGCTTTTACTAGTTTCCCTAATGTGTATTTTTATTTTGGCCTATGGCTTCCAGTCAAGAACCACATTATTTTCACGTTGTTTTGTCATTTATGACATGAATCTCACCGCGTAAGTGGCTTGTCATTTCTATCTATTTTTACCCTTTAGTGGTTGTCCTTGGTAGCCGTAGTATGAAAGTGGCGCGTTTGACCTGCCCTATCGACCACCGTTCCCCACATGTTAATGGAATTATAATTATATATACTATTACTTCTATAGTGGAACTAACCGCTTCTACTAATATATTTATGCACTACATTACAACTCCTTTCATTAATATTGGCTAAGCAAGCGGAAAAAGGGGGGGGGGGAGGCTGTAATGCCTTACCCGACCCCGGGGCTTCTGGTCGTAGTAGATAATTACACAGCCACGAAATGTCATGGTGGATCTTTTGATGTAGGTGTACCCATTCTCTGATTGGCTGCGAGAGGCTCTGGGGACGGGCCTTGTATCCGATTGGCTACTGCGTGCTGCGGAAGGCGCTCTATTGGCTGGGCTGCTGGCTGGTGAGTAGGTTACCAGGCGCGGATTGGTGAACGGTGTTTCAACATTTTGCTACCTTGTGTGGTTGTAGTTCGCGGTAAAAGTGCCCCCCCCCTCCTTCGTAATCTTAAGTAGCGCAGAGTGAAGTGGAAAGATTCGGGAGGATCTTAACATCGAGGTCTTGAGAGCCTATGAAAGTGACGTGCTTTGAGTGTGGAGCAGCGCCGGAATGCAACGGCGGGAAAACGGAAGATCACTGAGTGAAACCGCCGACCAGCGACATCATCCGGCACGGACACCACGTGCAAAAATCCTTGGAGGAATTCGAACCCGCTTCGCCTAGATGGGAGGCAAGTAGTCTGACCATTATGCTCAAGTATCTACTCTGTGCTGATACTATGAAGCAGAACGCTCGTAATTGGTGTACAAAGAACACGACCGAGTCGAAAACTTGATCATCCAAGCATAAAAGAACAAACTAGCTATAGTGTTATCGAAGATGTAGGATCCAGAATTTTTCCCGATTTTCCATTGACTCCACCAATACACATTTGGCGTATAGGGAATTTGCCATACATCAGGCTGCAAACATGGAAACGATTTAACATTAGTTTGAATATTTCACAACGAATTTGAATATATATATTGAACAATTGTGGTACCGCTAGCTTGGATGTACGAAACATAAGATATTTCCATTCTTGCTATACTAATATTCATGTACCCCGATGTGGTATAGGTAAGAATAATGATGATAATTTAATGGTCTGCATCGCTTCCGGTGCCCGTCCCGCGTAAGCAAGCGACGGAGTTGTGAAGGTCAGGAAAGAGCGATAATATGAGAAAAGGGCGGCGATTCACAAAGGCAAGCCGCCGCGTGCCACCGCGATAAGCCTATCGTGACTCCCAGCTCTCCAGACCTTGACGGGATTGAATTTCTTTGATTATACACGAAAGAATGCTCGGTCAATGCCCTAGCCTCTCACAGTGTGACTCGGGGTTCGGAAACTTTCTAGATCGGGCTAGCGATACTACTTAAGGGGGAGTACCTTTGCCATCTTGGATTTGCGTATTTTCCTCCATAACTTAATTTTCGGAGTCAATATTCAAAAGCCAAGCCAGTAAAGGCATAGGGTAACATTTTCACAGATTTTTCGAAATCCCACTTATTTTTCTTACATGATTACTTTCACATCTGTAACCGTAATCAAACGTTACCTAATTATTTAATAATTTCATTCCCACATTGGGAAAATACAGGTATAATTGAAACCTTACAAATTTCCAAAAATTCGTTAAGTAGTCCTCTATGTCATGTCTAGCTTTGATATTTTTATTTCTGGTCATACATTTTCATTACGAAGATTTGTAAGAAAATTCGAAGATGGAGTGGATACTACCCCCNTTTCTGGTCATACATTTTCATTACGAAGATTTGTAAGAAAATTCGAAGATGGAGTGGATACTACCCCCTTAAGACGCGACGGACCTCCGAGCGGCCAGATAAGGAGTCTGGACGATTGCGCGACCCTAATCTACAGGCGGGCGGAGCGACGAGCCAGCAGAGCGTTGATTGGCGGCGAGAGTGACAAGTGGAGTGAAGATTGCAGGACTTCGAATATCGGTACAGTGGAGAGCGAGTCTGACAGACGGAACTATTGATCAGGAGCTGTGAGTGTGACATTTTGAATAATGGCAACAGAGAGGATTGAATATGTGTAAATAACGAGTGTGAATCATCTAACTGTAACCAATATGGCCATTGATATGGACTTTCATTAGGGTTGAGGTGACATGAAATATTGCGCTCGCTGAGAATAACAACAGTAATAGTGTACACAGATAGTTAAATTCGGTAAAAAAAAAATCAGTGTGAATAAATTATAAATTACGTGTATTTCTCTTATTTTTGTTTAGAACTACATCATCCACAAACTATGATACGCCCCTCTAAAATCGTGTAAAAATACTTTATTGAAGCGTATATTTGTTTTGGAAAGAGTGAAATACATAACGAAGTGGTGACGCTGAATATTTCTACATCTGCTGACATAACAATGGTAAATGTTCCACACTATATGGGTATTTTAAGTTTTCATTAGAAAGATTACTTAAAAAATTTTCCAGACTGGCTAGCTTTTAAATTAACACTTTTGAAACAAACTTTGAAATAATAATCCCTGCCCGTCGTTGTTTATGTTTTAATGGTTTCTAGTTAGGTTGACAGCGACTAAAGAAAATCCCTTCAGTAAGCTAAAATAGTTTTAAAGTTTGGTGTTTAAAAATGTGAAAAACCGATTTATTTCATTAAATTTCTATTCGTTTTGTGCTCATTAAAATAAGAACTGACGTGTCACTGGCAATATATCACGCTACTAATTTCACATGTAGCTACACCTGAATGTCACTTGAATGTCATATGCCCGTGGCATTACAAAATGTACAGCAAACGAGATCCTAAGCAGGGCTCTCAAATGTACTCCATTCAACGCGATCCTCGTGTCTACCATTGAAGTTGCTAGAGTATTCCAGCACAATGATTATGTCCACCTGTTTTTCGCGAAAATAACCACGGGCAGGCTAGAGTTCGGTATCCTACGAGCAAACCTGAAACTTCCCTTTGATTGTAGGCCTGCGTGTCTTAGTGAGAGGACCTAACTGNGTTCGGTATCCTACGAGCAAACCTGAAACTTCCCTTTGATTGTAGGCCTGCGTGTCTTAGTGAGAGGACCTAACTGAGACAATCAGATTTAATTTACTTCGACACTGAACGTCCGTGATTGGTGGGCAGGCAACGTAAGAAGCGTGACAGTCGATAACATACAATCACGAAATTAGATTCGAGATAAAGTTATTCGTAATACAATTTGCGGGATCTTTTTGCGAGTAACAGGTGCAGCAACGTATAACAATAGTGCTGTTCCTCTCCTATTGTAGACTTGCCGTTGTGTAGTAGTGATGGTTAGTTTAGATCCCGATTTTAGCGAGAAGATTTCAATTACTGTTGCATTTCAAAACACTTTGTCGCATCCATGCACATTTCACCTATATATTTGCTATATTTAATATGATTGCTCCTCAAGTATGCAGCTATTAATAATGTGCTAAGTAATGCGTTGAAATTACAGCTGTATGTGTGAATACTTAAAGAACATCAAGAATTAAAGTTATTTATTGTAACATTTAATACGCTGAACCCACACATACTTATACTTCGTGCACTATTTTTCACTACAGGCCCGATGGACGCACATTCGTTTTGTTTCCGACCACGTGTTTTCAGCCACTGTTCTTCGCGAGTTCAGTGAGGTCATTGACAGNTTCGGTATCCTACGAGCAAACCTGAAACTTCCCTTTGATTGTAGGCCTGCGTGTCTTAGTGAGAGGACCTAACTGGGACAATCAGAATTAATTTACTTCGACACTGAACGTCCGTGATTGGTGGGCAGGCAACGTAAGAACCGTGACAGTCGATAACATACAATCACGAAATTAGATTCGAGATAAAGTTATTCGTAATACAATTTGCGGGATCTTTTTGCGAGTAACAGGTGCAGCAACGTATAACAATAGTGCTGTTCCTCTCCTATTGTAGACTTGCCGTTGTGTAGTAGTGATGGTTAGTTTAGATCCCGATTTTAGCGAGAAGATTTCAATTACTGTTGCATTTCAAAACACTTTGTCGCATCCATGCACATTTCACCTATAGATTTGCTATATTTAATATGATTGCTCCTCGAGTTTGCAGCTATTAATAATGTGCTAAGTAATGCGTTGAAATTACAGCTGTATGTTCGAATACTTAAAGAACATCAAGAATTAAAGTTATTTATTGTAACATTTAATACGCTGAACCCACACATACTTATACTTCGTGCACTATTTTTCACTACAGGCCCGACGGACGCACATTCGTTTTGTTTCCGACCACGTGTTTTCAGCCACTGTTCTTCGCGAGTTCAGTAAGGTCATTGACAGNGGACGCACATTCGTTTTGTTTCCGACCACGTGTTTTCAGCCACTGTTCTTCGCGAGTTCAGTAAGGTCATTGACAGTCCATCAGTCGTGTCAACGTTTTCGTGCGTTGAAGCAGGCGCTTTGATGTTATGGTCATATAATGGCCAAGTGCAGGAGGTTACTTTCGTAGCACGATACCAACCACCAGGTACAAGACTCTGGATTGCAATAAGAAATTTTCCAGTGCATTCCCGATTCTCGTAGCAGGCAGATGGCCACTATTGAAACAGTCACAGTGTTTAATTTATTACAAACAAAACTTGAGAAACGGGGAAACGTGTTGACATGTTTAACGAATGCACGTGGCGATTGTCCGCCTGACGGACAAGGATCTGATATCATGCCTAGGCTGAGGTCAGCTCGAGCGAATCTGAGCAGTTCCTGGAGCATTTGTTTTCCAGTGGAGCCCCAGCATCAATGTCGGACAGTGTCTCTGGTATATCCTATGTTCGACAAGCACTAAACCGAACTTCATGTGACCAACAGGAAGCTGTCCAACATGCATTTGTTAGACAGGCAGATGTTCGACACCGTAGCTAACAGACAGTCTAACTGTTCAACTGGTCAGCTTATCGAAAGGCCAGTTGATCGACAGTCACCTATTTGACAGGTCAGCTAGCCGACAGACAACTGTTCGAGATGCAGCAAACAGATAGGCAGCTGTCCGCACATGAGTTGATCGAAATTCGTCTGTCAAGACAGTTCGGTCTGTTGAATGAAGCTCTTTGTAGCGCCCCCGAAGTTCATCTGTGGGACACGGCAACTTCAACTCGGATTCACTTTCGTGCTTGAGCGGTTTATGTTGTTTGTCGCCCTCCTGCAGGTCAAATATGTCCAATCGGTAACACAACGGTCACCAATTTACAAAACTTCCCGTTTATACTAGAATTACTTTTTATAATTTTATTGTTTTATTTATTGGTTTTAGGATATATGGTTTTAAAACTGTTAACATTTTTGCTCTGGTTTTANTTATAATTTTATTGTTTTATTTATTGGTTTTAGGATATATGGTTTTAAAACTGTTAACATTTTTGCTCTGGTTTTACTATAGTGAGCATTTACATTTACTTATAAAAATATTGCTGTTCTATTTTCTCTGTAGAGCTTCAACTTCAAATAACAATGTAAAAGAAGTAACTTAACTGAATTAACGTGTTAATGTAGGGATTTTTTTTTATTACCGAAATCTGCATAGGGGAACAGTTTTTTTGTCTTAAAGGCACAACATATTGTTTTGAAAAAAATATTTTATGTGTAATTTTTCTCTGTGTATGTTATTGTGGTTTAATAAATAAAAAATAAATTAAAAAAACATTAACAATTTTTCTTACAACAGTTTCCTTACGAAAAAAATTATCTATTTACACGCTGCTGATGGAAAGTGTCTTTCGGTTTCTCGCGTTGTCAAAGTTTTAAATGGCTGTTGTTTACCGGCAGTTTGTGCTAACTTATAATTCATTAACAAATGCATCTGTAACCAGCAGGAATGCTCGAGTTGATGCAGAAACCATATAGGACGAAGGCATCCGGGCTTTGAGGTGGTGTGGCAATACCATGTTATAGTAACCAAGCCCTGTCGCGTCGGATCCAGGAAAGGGTGCGTGATGTGTCCCTTATAGCCTCTCCCCACTCATGGTGACCCAAGGCTACTCGTGCCACCCCTGTTTATGCAAATTGGGCTCCACTGCCCGTCTCCCTATGGGAACCAGTTTCCTCGTGGCTGGTCAGGGGTACCTGCCATGATGGCTTGGGCCGATAGTTGTACCTAGGCCCGACCACTTGGCGGGGTGCTGGACCACTTGGCATTCAGGCCGATGGGGCCCAATACTGGAATCTCATGGTGAAAAAATTCTATGGTCTGATAATGGTCAGTGTCAAATGACAGTTCATTCGGCTGCACAGCTGGTGGCTGGTTGGGTGGCGATGGTGGGTAGACAGTGATGGGAAATGGAAGATCTCTCTACGAGTCCAGACCTCCGGATTTTGACTATGAAGGAAACCTTCCATTCAGGGTATATTGCACGCCACCGGCCTCCACTGGTGGTTGTGGTTAGTGGGGCGGTCGGGCATTGAAAACCCACTAGTGCCATGGCAAATAAGCGGGAGCACGGGCTGATCGGGTTGGCTCCACCAGAGGTTCTCTCTGGTGTACCGATCACTATAGGTTGGACTCGTGCTGGCAGTGGTTAACTCCGTATGCTGGAGGAGGTCTGGAGTGGTTCCCCCTCTCAAAGAAAGACCGGGCGGTGAGCGGCAAGACCACACGCTTGGTATCTGAGGGCGAGGGTCTCAGAACCTTGTGGTAGGTTGTCTCTTGGTCGTACTTGTGAATCAGGTAGGGGCTTTGGATATGGTTACTTCAAGTCCGTAGCTAAAACACCTGCGATACAAGGGCGTGGTCCATCTTCCCCGACGATTGAATGGTCGTAGCGCGGGATGGCAATCTGCCTAAGAGCGCTACGTAAAAATATAAAAGTACGAAGGTCGAGAGGCTCCGGTATATGTATACCTAGTATGTATCGGTGACGGACTCTCTGTGTCGGCTCTGCAAAAATTCACCGCCAATAGAGAAGGTTCCGCATTTTCTGTACACGAACATCAGTTCTGTGTTCTGTTTTTTTGGATTCAGTATCCAAATTTAATGGAACATTTTCATAAAAGAATGCATTATGTAATGAGCGTGTTAACAATTTGGAGACGATATTCAGCATGTAGGGGTTGAATTAGTACAGCACGAGCCAAAAAAAAAAATTATAAAGTAGTTGTTACTGCCAAATATTTTGTGTGCAGGCACCACAGATAATATTTTTTTAGTTTCCACAACAGTGTGATGTTGACAACTTAATAATTTTTTGTTCTACACAAATGTATTTGACAAGGTGAATTTCCACAGAAATTTTCCAACGAAACCATAGAATAACCTTTTTTTATTGCCGTTGCCAGCCAGACATAAGTTATGATTACGTAATGACCGCCACGTAACAACGAAAAGAGTGAGTGAGTGTGATTATATTTAATTCAGTGATAATATCGGTATTTAACTGATTTGTAAATATGTATAATGGGCTCCTTCTTTGCTTATGCGAAGCTAATTCCATGGCTAGTTGCATTTATAAACAGTTCAGCTGAGAGTTGCTTTCGTGATTTGANTTTGCTTATGCGAAGCTAATTCCATGGCTAGTTGCATTTATAAACAGTTCAGCTGAGAGTTGCTTTCGTGATTTGATTGTTATATGTATCAGGCATCTAGCCGCAGATTGCAGGCGTTCTATGGAGTAGTAAATGACTGACTGGCCCAATTAATAAAAAAAAATTAAAATTACCTGAAGAAATGAACACTGGATGTGTGTTTGTAGTATTCACAGCGAAATTGAGAATTTTAAGTGTGTTTACGCACTATGATATACATTAAAGCTTCAGAATGTACAAATGATAGGAAGCAATTTAACTACATTTTGTCGCAATAGTCAGGAGCATCAATATAATTTTATCGCCCACATTTATTGTGTTATCTGGAAAGTCAAATGGTAGCGTTGATACTAGTTTAATAAACGCTAACTGATAAGACTCAGAAATCTGCATCCTTAAAAAAAAATCAANAATGGTAGCGTTGATACTAGTTTAATAAACGCTAACTGATAAGACTCAGAAATCTGCATCCTTAAAAAAAAATCAATGAACGTTTGTTGAAAGAATAATCAATGCGCTATTTTCCTCGTAAGTAATCAAAGTTTATTGAAATATTTTTATCTTGATGTGCAGCAAACGGAAAACAAAAGAGGGATTCATGGAAATCCAATCTACAGGCTTATTGTCTCCAGTATCAAATATAAATGTAGTTCTTCTACAATCAGGGAAGCAGTGTTTCAGATAATTGAATTCGCCATTTCGGGTCAATTTGATATGCTCGAGATCACAGATCTCGTTAGAGTGCCTTGATTGCTAAAACAAACGCTTCATTCCATTACTAATTGCTATTGTGATACGTTCGTGCCGTTAGGGTTTCAATTAGAGGCGCGTTCTTGAGTGCCGAAGTCGGTAGAATACACGCGGAAAATTAAGTTACAAGTGGCCTGAATGCGAGGACAGAAATTTAATGAACGTGCGTAAGCTACTTAGGCCGTGGCCGATGCAAGGCTGTGATAATTCACGGGGCTCTATAATAGACCTTTACAATACTCTAAGCACTCACGTCCATGGTGAAAGCCCTACGCACGACACACTAGAGCTGACAACGATCGCCTATGGAAGTTGAGCGTTGTGTGCACATTAGAGTAGAACTGAATGTGCATTTTAAGTTGTTTAATGTAACGACTACACAAGTTGACGGGTTCTGAGATCACGCAGGTTTATTTTTCTCGTTGGTTACACAACATCTGAGGCAGACATTATATACTTCAGTTCGTCGGCCAGGGATATTTTAGTAAATACCGACATCGTATAAAATTATTATTATAAATTGAAAGGTAGTTCCAGGGGCCAAAATGTACAAGAAATAGCCGTATGATCAGCCATTTTTAAAATAAAAAAAAAATAAAATTCAAAACATACGAAAATTTTGTGAACAGCATTTCGATACATTTGTGATAAGTAACACTGTGGCGTATACAAGCATTTATCTGACATTATATAACGACGCCCATCAAAAATATACAACCAGGAATATAAACTCGTTGCTCTATTATAAATATATATTCCCAATTGAGAGAATGACTTTGGTCTATTAGCGGTTTCTTCACACTTTTTTAAAATAAACTTTAAAAAAAAAAAACACACCCCATTTTTCCGAATTATTGTGTGTACCACATAAACTTACCTTATTTATTCTTAACTAATATTTTACTTTTATTGCATCAGTAAATTTCAATATTTCATTTATAACTTATATGAATAAAGACAGAGTAAATACTTGTTTGTAACACCTAGCAAGAAATAATTATTATGTAAAATATTATTACAATGATTGTGCACTTATGCGGTGCAATGACCCTCTGGTGTAATTTTAAAGCTTTGTAAGCATGAGGTGGAGAAATACGCTGGAAATTGAATTCTATCAAGGCTTCAGAAAAGTCGGAAATAAACTTGAATGTACTTATGTATGTAGGGACATTAAGAGATAAAGTATGGAATCTAAAGATTTTTTTGTTAATTCTGTATTTCTATTGACAGGCTACCGAAAAGTTGGTTTATGTTGCAAAAATTGTTTGTGTTCTCGATTTTCATACAGCAGGATTATAATATAAACACTTTATTCATTACATGCCATTCCAGGTTACTTCACACTATAATTAAACCCCGCTAAAGTTCTACTTCCAGAATATTCCTCCACCTCAAGCATACAAAGTTTAACTTCGTCTTGGAAATGATTCAGGCGCACTTGAAACATTGTAGTTCACAAATAATTTCAATTTCCGAAACTGAATACACTTCCTCACTCTATTCTGTAGGGAGTTTGGGGGCCGCGGTGGATGAGTGGTTAGACTTCTCGCCTTCCACCGAGGCTAACCGCGCTCAATACTCGGCCGGGTAACTTCCGGATTTCGCAAGTGTGGATCGTGGTGGGCGATAACTCTCGTCGGCGGGATTTCTCGGCGATCTCCCAAATCTCTCAACTCAACTAAANGTTATTTCTCGAACTCTGGTTGTTTAAATATGTTCACAACTTCTGCTATCACATGATCCACAACTTCACTTCGCATCTTTATATACGCCTACGAGTCTTTCGTTGTAGAAAACTAGTTGTCTCCTGCAGGACTCATATGCTGGATGCGTTTAGGTAGGCATGCATGCGTGTGTAAAGGAAGTAATAAAAATAGGGTTAAATTAACTAATTTTTTATTCCATATTGGTCCATGATTAATTGAAGATGTCTTTGGTACACTTTGCTGTCANGGGTTAAATTAACTAATTTTTTATTCCATATTGGTCCATGATTAATTGAAGATGTCTTTGGTACACTTTGCTGTCAGATATTCCAGTGTTGCAAGTGCTTTTGTGTTTTGTACTTCAATATAACACTCAGTTTTTGTGTCATTAAAAACTGATAAACACACACAGGGCATTAAATATATGTTTCAATTTTTCAAATCTAGGTGAGATTTTGTGGATTCTTCTCATCTTTGTGCAATCTCTCCAAGGAACTCTAACAGGACTGGATACGATTCATAATGCTATGGGATATTTGTAGTATATACGAAATTTTTTTTTCGATAGAATATATATTTGCTCTTTCTTGTCCCTCCTCAAAATATTCGGAGGGGGTGCACTACATACACCCTTGCCCCCTCCTATTGTTGTGCCCTCGCGCTGTGCCACAAACAATTTTCTCATCGAATTTAGCACTTTCAAAACAACTTTGCCACAACGCAGAAAGCACATTTGGAAAGAAAACCAATTTTATGTTTTGTTAAACAATTGAATGTAAAATTCATTAATTTAAAAACTACATTTAATTTACTGTCACCGAATTAGTGTAATTAACCATACATGTTGTAAACATTTAATATTAAGATGAGGCCGAAGTTCGTTGAGGTTATCATGACAGTTAGTCAAAAATGTAAAAAAAATACTGGATATGAGCAGACAGACTCTTCATGTACGCAGCAAATGGGCGTTATGTGGCCACTGTACCATCTACCCTCAAGGAATACGATGCAAATATTTGAAACTAGTTGTTAACGAGAAAATTAACAATGTGGTGGACTTCGTATTATGCATCACTTTAACATTTCAGAGCAGACTACACATGCCCTTATCAGAAGTCAAGTCTACATTTATTTCGCGACAGCCGCCTGAAAACAATTATTTATATATGTTAAATGTTAATTATTGCTATTAATACCCCCATAGAAACGCTCAATATGGATCACGGAAATATGAACTGGCGATTATGAAGGCGTACAGACACAGTATGTGTTCTATAAATTCGTTTAATGCACAGCTTTCATGTAATGAGCGGAAAGTTACAACCATTTGATTATATAAAAAAAAAGNTCTATAAATTCGTTTAATGCACAGCTTTCATGTAATGAGCGGAAAGTTACAACCATTTGATTATATAAAAAAAAAGTATCAGGTAGTAAGTCTGATAAGAAAAACCGAGTTTCTTTCATATTTCAAAAGATCATGATATTTCGTGATACGTGAAATTTTGTCTGAATTTTACAGTTTCTGGCAGTACGTCCGTCCGCACCTACCGTTTCATAACTTTAGTGAGGTTTTGCTATAACAGTCCTCTTCAAATGTCGCAAAATGGAATGTACTCCCTTAACCCAGTTTTTTTGTCCAGTTTTCTTATACTTCCTTCCCAGGACTTCTAAGGTTTTGCAATTTAATTTTTGTTCACAGAATTGGCAGCATTTGTTTGAGCTTCATGACTCTTTAACTAGGCATACTTAAAAATATAATCAAATAATTTTGAAACATTATTTTAGTTATAAAGTTTTCATGCCGTTTATAGTCATATGATTGTTTATTTAACAGTGGTTAAGGTGAGATATATAATCCTAGGTTATATCACATTAACGACATTTTGTTTTGCGTGGTTGTCAATACATTTACTTTTTAATATACTCTATCTAGCCAAAAGCTATCAGACACCCCTTCGTAAACGTAAAATGACGCCTTGTTGTCACTACGACTGCCGTGGCCGCTGTTATAGGAGGCATAGAACTCGATGTTGGTCAGTACTACGCGATGCTGGTAGAATTACTGGCGCAAGGGAGCTCAATAACGTCGAACGTGGTGTAGTTATTGGCTGCCACATCAGTAAGCAATCTGCCAGACGCATCTCCGCCCTTCTCGATTGGTCCGAATCGATCGTTCGGGACGTAAATGCGAAGTGTAAACGGGAGAGTACAACTACAACAAAACGACGGTCCGGTAGGCCACGTGGCTTGGCCAACAGCGACCGCCGAGCATTGAAGAAGGTGGCGCGTGAACACCGCGGGTCACCGTGTGGTACCATCGCCCGTGAATTCCGCATTGCCACTACCGTGCATCTGTCAGCACGAGAGTGTGCCGGGAGTTACGAGAGCTGGGGTTCAAAGTTCAGACACCTGCCCATAGACATCTCGATTCACCTGTGGACGCGAAGCACCGCTTTCGGCTGGGCGAAGAGCACCGCCACTGGAGTCGCGTGACTTGGATCGCGCTACAGTCTGACAGTCTGATGGGAGAGTCTGGGCGTGGCGAATGTCAGTTGGACGCTACGTGCCCGTCCGTATAGCGTCCGCGGTGAAACTCGGCGGATGTCGTATGAGAGTGTGGGTGTGGTTCACAAGGAAGAGACTTGGCCCTTTCGTAACATCACGGGGCACGTTCTAGGCGGAAAGCAACAAGGGTACTTTCATTGACTGCCTGTTGCCTATGCTAAAAAACCGGCTAGGAGATGATAACGGTAAGTTTCAGCATGACGGTAGACCCTGCCATAAAACACGGCCTGTCCGTCAGTGGTGTGTGGGCAATAGGGTCCTGTATCGGTCCCATCGAACACCTTTGGCATGAACTGGAAAGGCGACTGTGTGCCATACCCCAACGACCCGCATCACTTTCTATACTTGCTACAGCGCTGCTGGAAGAATGGTCGGCCATTCCTGCAGAGTCGGTTCTACACCTGTCGACAGTCCAACCAGCAGGATTAGAGATGTAATCAAGGCCAAGGGTAAGCCCACTCCGTATTCATGGCCACTACTGGGTAATATATCCGCGGGACACATACAGGATAGTTTCGCATGGGTGTCCGGATACCTTTCATCAGATAGTGCATGTAACATAATTGCTAATATGCATAACATATGATTAGCGTTAAAGTTGTCAATTTTTCATTTAATTTTACAAAATACCAATGTGCCGCAATATGGAATTTCTTACAAAATGTTTGTGAAAATGTGTTTTTATGTTGGAATGCAGAATATTGCGCTGTGAAATTAATTTTTCCTCTATCGTTAAAAAAAGTGTGAAATAAAACTCTGCATTAAACTGTTCTGAATTTAATCTTTTTTTTTTTTTAAATTTAAAAACACAGTTTTCTGGTCCATGCGCCCGAAAACGAGGAACTATGACAGTATCTGAAACTTCGCTATGTGTTCTCTAAAGAGAATCTGGTAGGTCGAAATTCCAAATTTGCTGAAACGTGTTTGCTGCAAACGTGATTAGATAAGTTAAAGAAATGCTGCTCCGATCGAACACCCCTATTTAAAAGGAAACCCATAGAATCAAAAAANCGTGATTAGATAAGTTAAAGAAATGCTGCTCCGATCGAACACCCCTATTTAAAAGGAAACCCATAGAATCAAAAAATTTTTTTAAGCAATGGAAGTGTTGTCTATTTGTGAACTGTTACTGTTGCGCAACCAGTGATGACATTGTACTCTTTTTGACTCGGTTCTTGGTTGGAAGATATTGGACAGTCTTACAGGCAGTTATTTCCTACTAGTCCAGTGTTGCCCAGGTACAATCCAATAACAAAATTAATGTAAATGCACTTGATTACGTGATTAGATAAGTTAAAGAAATGCTGCTCCGATCGAACACCCCTATTTAAAAGGAAACCCATAGAATCAAAAATTTTTTTTTAAGCAATGGAAGTGTTGTCTATTTGTGAACTGTTACTGTTGCGCAACCAGTGAGGACATTGTACTCTTTTTGACTTGGTTCTTGGTTGGAAGATATTGGACAGTCTTATAGGCAGTTATTTCCTACTAGTCCAGTGTTGCCCAGGTACAATCCAATAACAAAATTAATGTAAATGCACTTGATTTTAAAGTCTAACATGTCTGAATTTAGCAGTCCTCTGATTATAGGTTGGACTGCTGGTTGACGAGTAAGTTACCAGTCGCGTATAGGCAAACGGCGCGCGCTCCGACTTGTTGCCGACTAGTGAAGCCCTTTTCCTTGACGTGTGCGACTGTAGTTAGCGGCATAACAAACTGTTTCACTTCCGCATTCTTACGTACTCTCTGACTAAGCGTCAACCTCATCTTATATCACCAGTGCAACAACGTCCTGAGGTTTTCATATTCAGTAAAGCTATTTCCAGTGTTATTTACGCGAAAACGACAGCAGCGTAGATATATAACCAACATTTAATTTTCCAATTAAATTTCTTAACACTTAAATTTTTTCGTGGACACAATTGTGGACACGTTGTAGAAGAGGAATATTAACGACCACAACCGTACGTTAAAATCANAAATTTTTTCGTGGACACAATTGTGGACACGTTGTAGAAGAGGAATATTAACGACCACAACCGTACGTTAAAATCATCGCAACCGAATTCAGCCAGTGTCTTTTGTTACGTGTATCTTATATTTAACATCTGTTTATCCTCTTATTCACAAACGGTCGATTGCCTCAAACATTCTCCTCGAGCATACAGTTAATTGATTGTGGGCAGCGAACTGGTCAAGACTCACTGTGAGTACTGTTCTCATACAAATATCACGAATTTTTAACACTTGCGGTGATAATTCAGTGAAGGACTGAAAGGGTTTAACAACATTTTAGTTGTAATTATGTTCGTTTGATCATTTCATAAATACCATTTCGAAGTTTTAAAAAGGGAACGGTGCGCGAAAAAACCATTTGACCTTTGACTCCGCTCCTTGCCGCCTAGAAGTGGCCATTGCTTCAGGCCCAGCGCGTCGGGGACGTGGCTCATGAAGGAAAGCTGTCACGTCGGCGAGAATGGTGGCCACCTCGCTGGAGGATACACCTCGCCGGCTGTTCTCCAGCTTGCGATTCCAGCGGCACGCGCTGGAGGGAAAGGATTCGGAACACGCTCCCCTTCCCTCCTTCCCCTCTCAGGCCGGCGATCCCGGACGAGTTTTCATTTCCTGCGCAATGGCCGGGAAAGGAACTCCCGTGCAGGTTTCTCTCCGGGAACAAGAGAGCAGGGCAAGAAGTTGTCTGCAGTAACGGAACCTGGGGAAGTAATACCTGGCGCTATCACAGGATTCCTAGGAACACCGAAGTCAGACTGGCCCTTCCACCACAAACTCCAGACACACACTTCAACGAACTGGCGTGGGAGTATTTCGCAGGAAGCAATAGCCAGGTAAGACAGAAGGGCTATTTACAAAACTTCACGCAGCCAATAAGTGAATTGTCACGCCTACATCAAATGATCTGCCACTTACCTTTCTTTTCTTAGAGATACTAAAATTAGCAAAATTTTTCCTAGCCATAATATTAAAAAAAAAAAAAATGTAGCATCCTAATTATTATATAATTAGATGGTGATTTTCATTTACTCTGCTTGGCATTTTGCAAACCAGTTATAAAGGCACGAACTTACAGTGTCGGAATTATCATTGGACAGAGAAACGACAAAGAAGTTTTGTATACACATGACAACGAATAACGAAAGAAAATTTCGTTATGTGCGCACAGTACATTGTAATTTAAGAAACAGTCAAAGTTTCCAGCGGAAAATCATCTTCTCTACGTGTCCTAGAGTTAGGTTCTTACAGTTGACAGCAGCTGTTGGTAACGTGTCTAACCTGAAGATTTGGGGGGTATGCAATGTAAAAGTACAAGATGTTGATTTCACCTGGTTTAAGGCACGAGTCAACAATGAGATCTAGGACATTCACGTTTCATGGTCAAAAGCAATAACTATTATAAACTTATACTTATTTGCTCGTGTTTTATTTCTTAATGTGGTTTGAAATTTTTGCACAACCCAGCATGAACGATGTTTTTCTGCCTTTTTTAAAAGGCTATAGGCTATTCACGGTAAAGTGAGCACTTTTGAAAGCCCTCTTCTCTGGAAAAACAATCAACAATTACATTTTATTTTTGCCTTTGACGTTAACTTCCGAGTGCGGTTGAATATACTCTCTTTGCTTATTACTTACATGGCAATAGTTACTTAAAAAGGTGGTTAAAGGAGGAAACATTACTGAAAGGAAAGGGCTCCACAAGTGCTCACTTTACCGTCAACAGCCTATAGCTGGTAAACATACAAATAATAACTCATTACATCGTGGGAGCGACTCCTGTAATGTGTTGGTCTGTCAAGATATTTGGTTGAAAATACATTTATCAAAACAGNATTACATCGTGGGAGCGACTCCTGTAATGTGTTGGTCTGTCAAGATATTTGGTTGAAAATACATTTATCAAAACAGCCAAGTTGATAGAAAAGTATGCCAATTAATGGACATTCAACGTCGCTACACTGAGCCAAGGCCGAAGGTGGGAGATAACCTTCACAGGTCCGGCTACCTCATCTTACTGTTACATGTCGCTGCTCTTTGTCGCTTCCATTGCGCCATCTCATGGGCTGTATTAACCATCTAAATATTGTTAACTTAGAGAGTAATACCAACATAAGTGTTTGTTGTATTCATTCATGCGATTATATCTGCAACTTTACATAGGGCTGCTACAGCAGAGCACCCTGTCCCTACTAAATAGCAAAGAGTACCTCCAACAGAAAAACTTTAAGAATATTTGGATTGTTCTCCCAACAATAAGTGTTGTAATGATCTAACAGGATATTTGGCTTCTGCTACCCTCAAACAAGATTACAGAAACATTCAGCACTGTTCATACTGAAATTTATTCCTGATTGTTACAACGTGCATGATACCCTAAGCCCGAGAAAAAATGTTTGCAATTCCAAAAACATCATCGGTATTTATATTAAAATATTCTTTCTTGCTCCTAAACTTTCAAACGTTATTTGATTATCATGGCAAGTTGAGGATTCCATCATGAATTCGTTTTTAAATGTTCGATCTCAAGTCTTTATTTGAATAATTTCTACCCGTGTCTCTGTATCAAAGTCTTTCGTTCTGATGTCGAACGTTCTCTCTCCGGAAAATGTAACACTTGGCAACTTCGCTCTCGGCGGAAGCGAACAGCCAATGAGAAAGAAGCACGTCAATCTCCAAACGATCAGAGCGCCCACGGCGGCCTCGTACAGTTTTGAGTCGGGACACGGGCGAGCACGCTGCCGTCCATCTCTGCAGCTGTGGTTCCTCAGTGGGCCGGCTTGACCCAGCCTACACAAAGTGGAGCTACGTAACGGCTGCTATAGTCCATTAGCTGTTTCTTCGCGCTTTTTGAACTAAACCTTTGGAAAATCACCCTACGTACAATGTGTTCGGTAGTTTCCTGAACATATAATGCATCACAAGCGTTTCTACTCNGATGTGTTCGGTAGTTTCCTAAACATATCATGCATCACAAGCGTTTCTACTTCTGTTAACATGAAAGTGCCTACCTTCATCATAATTCAATTGAGCTTTTACTCATATTCTATTTCTAAATTACTATAGTTCACTAGTAGTTAACATGAATTAAATCTATTAGAAAGCAGTTTTGTTCGTAACGTCTAGTAAGAAATAGTTCTTACGCAAAATAATATTACCTAGATTACGCACGAATGCGGTGCGTTGTTCTTTTGGTGTAATTTGATAGATTTGGTTCAGTTTTGTTTGCCTGAGGCGGAGGAATATCCTGGAAGTAGATACTTAGCAGCCCTTAAGAAAAATTGGAAGTAACCCTAAATAACCTATAACTTCAAGCGTCCATGACAATGCAGAGACATCGGGAGTAGGGCGTCCATTTTTTTAAATTTAGAGCAGGATTATCAGGTAGGTAGGGATATAACATTAAGGAAAACATTATTCGTTTTTACTCATTTTCACAGATAACTTCTCAGCCTTAGGCTGACTAAGATCTCTCTCAGTGGTTTTTCCGTGTTCCACTTAAGCATTTGCTAAAATAATTTGTAGTTTTCTTGGAAAATACCCCAGGTTGCATGTTGCACGAGTAGCGTTACGTGGCAGTCAGAATTCAAATGTTATACCGCGATTGTAACATATTCCGTGAAAATGAAATTAACCATATTTCCATTTATTAAGGAAGGGAATTTTTTTTAAATAGATTAAGAACTTAAGGTAACATGGCTCTGTTTATTTATAGTTATTTAAAATTTGTATTCACAACAGGGTTACNAATAGATTAAGAACTTAAGGTAACATGGCTCTGTTTATTTATAGTTATTTAAAATTTGTATTCACAACAGGGTTACAAACGTGTCCCTAACGCTAATGTTAAATTTCCATACAAATATTACAGTGTACTATTTAAGAAACATTATAATGGCTTTTTTGGGGAAATGTCTTGCCACTCGGGGAGCCAGCAATAAGGGACGCCAAACTGAAGAAAATTTATTTTGTAATTTGTTTTTATTACATTATTTCAACTTAAAGAATTTTTTGTTTCGGGAATGTTGCGTACACAGGGGATACAGTTGCGTAACACAGACATTATAATTGTAATAATTCGTAGCACGAATATTTTACTATAGCCTGTAATTGGAAACATGTAACTCGAATGCAATTACTCTCAGAAAGCTCAAGATATTTAGTAAAGAGTGTATATTATATTAAAAACCTATGCTTAGTTGAAAAGAAACGATACCGTTGCAGGTACGTTTATCATTGAAATCCCCGCGACATTTAGTCCTGTGACTAAGAAAAGGAGAAATGTAAAATAGAAGGAAGTAAGAGGGCGCCACAAAAAAAAAAAATCTGCACCAGGCCGCGCAGGTGAGAAATTCACCTTGGGTGTCTTAATCCTGAAATCTCGTGGGGGACATTTTGTTGACATCGTTTTCTCTTTGATTCTTGTAACTTTACCCCTATTACTGGCGTGGGTTTTTTAAACGCAACCACTCAAAGATGAATATATGTATTGCCATTCTTAATATTTTAAGTAAAGTATCGACTACAATCTTATGTGGAGGATTTGCCACCTTCACTTCCAGATGAATGCTTTTCGTGTATCTTGCCTGCTATTCGTCGATGAAGGGATCGGTAAGAGGTAAGTTCTCTTAGATGCAATTCTTTTTTATTAATTTTTCGATTATAATGAGTTAAAATGTTTAAGGATTATTTTTTTTAAGTCCTTCAACAACATGCTTAAAATACTTCAGTTCGGAACACTCGTAAATATACAATTAACGTGAACACACAACAACTTTGTTTATATTTAAATACTAAAACTGCTGAACGTTGTCACAGGACTAATATTCATTTTATGTGTTTATGGTTACATTTAACTTAGTTAGTATCAATTTTGTTAACCTTTAGTACTTACGAGTATAAGGAACAGCAGACAGCCACTTTTAAATACAGAGCCATTAAAAACATACCATTTGCAGATCGGTGATCGTGACTGTATACAAAACTTACGTAACTGAAGGAAGCGGGTGATAGAAAGATATAACTTTAGTTTGCAAAACCTTAGAAAATACATCCTGTACAGCTACAGATTTTTTTAATCCTGAGTTGACACCGGTGGCCCACAGTGCATTTACAAATTTTTGTAGAAGTATTTGTGACAGACGAATGGCACAAGTGGCAACAGTGCTGCCTACAAGCAAATATACGCTACGTAGAAACTACAATTCTGCAAAAGTCTTTTTGGGTTGCAGAAGTTCCCCATAGTAAACCGAAGGCATTCAAAACATAACATACGTACCGGGAAACAAAACTCTATCAACGTTTAACTTTGTGCTCTTGGGAAAATACAGGTGTTCTTTGTGGCTACTATTTCCAGATACGTTATGTGACACTAACCTTCATTCGGATCCAGTTTCCTAGCTGGAATTGGGATTCTTCAATAATTAACATGTTTTACACATTTCCATTTTTTTATTTCTGAATACATTTTCTTACTTCCNGAATTGGGATTCTTCAATAATTAACATGTTTTACACATTTCCATTTTTTTATTTCTGAATACATTTTCTTACTTCCAATTTTTCTCAAACTCCTTTCTTCCAATTAGTTTTCTTTTCATGAAAATTTTTTCTTTTGTCGAGTAACATTTTTACCAATTTCACCAACAATAGAACCGACATAATTTCTCGAGAAATACCCCATATGGTAATACTGCTCAGTGTTATAAAATGTACGAAAAACATATATTATGCAATGAAATTTCCACGCAATTAATTAGATTNGTAATACTGCTCAGTGTTATAAAATGTACGAAAAACATATATTATGCAATGAAATTTCCACGCAATTAATTAGATTAATAAATGGTAAATTTCCTGTAAAATGTTATGTTTATAGTCTAAACATAATTAATAACTAGTATCCTGTACCTGCATGTCTAATTTTGTAAAATAATTTCGAACTATGACGATCGTTGTTTTTCGAAATAAGCAGACTGGACAAATGTAAACACTATCTGAAGTAGAATGTAAGGAAAAGTAACACTCAAAAATAAAATATTTGACGAATGAAATTTAGAGGCAACAACAGCTTTATTGTTCTTGAATTGGTAGTAGAGGTGCCCGCAGTTATAGTACATCCATGGGCTTCGTTTCACCTCAAGCTGGTAAGCGCACTGCACTCAACATCTCTTCTACAATTTATTCGCGCCCAAAGACTGTAAATGACTAATCTAGCAACGTTGTTCAGAAGTCTTTATAATATTGAGGTCCGTCCACTATTCTCCTCTCTGTGCGTAACGGAGCGACGCAACAGACTTCCAACTTTTTTTTAACTACGGTCGCAGGAAACATAAGGCTCCGCATGGCCGCAATTCCCGGAACTTCTTTTCTCTCGGCGGAAGGCTATTCCCGCGACCCGTAACTAACTCTGGTTATTCGCCGTGGGAGGAGGATGGAAAGTGAGAGGAAGAGGATGGTTAGAATTT
>NQII01003693.1:214257-226363 GCA_002778355.1 Clitarchus hookeri
GGGGGGGGGGGGAGACGAGAGCAAGCTCCTACCCCTCCTATCATATATCAGCCCGGGCAACCTGAGGCGTCGCCACGAAGAATCAGATCCCTGGCTCATCCCCCCTCCATCACCCCCCTCCCACAATACATCCTCTTCTCCCGCCTACCCATTCCACTAATTTAAAAGATAGGCGCCTCAGTTGCTTCGCCAGGGGGGGACGGCCATAAATCGGCGTTAGGTTTTGGCGGCCGGCAGACGGCAGGGGTAATGGCGCCCTTCTCCAGTTGCCTTGATAGGGCGCGCTCCGAAACACTCTTTCCGAGGGGGAGGTGTTCCGTTTCATCGCGCGCGCCAGCGAGGAAGGAGNGGGCGCGCTCCGAAACACTCTTTCCGAGGGGGAGGTGTTCCGTTTCATCGCGCGCGCCAGCGAGGAAGGAGGGCGCTTGGAGGGGCGTGACGTCAAGTGTGGGAAACCGTTGCACACCACACGCTACCCGTCTGTTTGCTGTAAACTGAATTAATTTGAAAACAACTGATTGTTTGCCATCATGCTAAAAAAAATATATATATATATATAATGATACATCGCATTATACCTATGTTTACTACTAGTAAGGCTTCAAACCCGACAATATTTTTCCCAGGGGCCTTCCGTGGTTCTCGACGGCTCTACCACCGGGACGCCGTTGCCATTATACATCAATTCAAAGGAAAGGCAAACATATTAATGCGCATAATGGCTTTTGGAATACACCTGTACAGCCAGAAACAAATTTTTTTTTTTTAAATAAATAATAGGACGTTAACAATTATAACATGACATTAAAAAAAAAAATTTCAATTCGGAAAATTGAAAGCCCCAGAAAAGTCGAGAATATTCCACATAGCGGAGGAAAAACAGAAACGTTGGCGCAACCACGGCACCAAGCCCAGTAACACCGAACCATGCGCGACGACAGATACTGCACTACTTTCCCCGAGTCTCGAGCTGTCGCTCGATCACGAGGGACGGCGGACGTAAAAACAAAAAATCATCGACGTTCCGCACGAAGCTGACGACGGGCGCGGGATTATTGCGGCGCTCGGGACGTCGTGTAGCGGCACGCGCGATGGAGGGGAGTCGGGCTTACGCAAATTCGACGGCGGAAGGGTTGCAGAGTGCCAGCGGTTGGTGAGGGTTGAGTGGGTTGGTTTGAGGCGTGGTGGAGGGGGGTGAATAAACCACTCGCGGCTACCTGCACGACCGGAGCGCGCTTTCATGAGCCATTTGTATGCAGTCCGTAATTCGGAGAATTGAACACAGATAGCCCCAGCTTGGGGACACGGGAAACACAGCAGCTCGGACGCCAGGAGAGAGAGGGAGAGAAAGATAGAGGGAAAGGAAAGCAAAAAAAAAAAAAAAAAAAAAAAAAAAAAAAAACAGATCAGGTCAACAATCGATTCGTTCCCTTCGACGATACCTCCCGTCGATTAACTCGCCGCGTTCGTTTCCGGGTCACCGAACACATCCGCGCTCGCGGACGAAATGTGTACATAATATCCCACAGCTATGTGAATAATTCCGTTAGCCATCGAAGGCTTGAATTGCGACAGAATTTTAAGGTACGTCCGGCCAGGACCAACATTTTCGGAAAAAATATTCAGCCATCAGAAACATAGTTATCGATGTACATAAAAGAGTTTTATTCTCTCATCGTGCTTAGAGCCAACGAGAAAGTAATTCACCTCTGGGTAATTATGTACGTAATCATTGCTGAGATTGCGGTGCGGCGAAGCTTGGACATGGTGTCAACTATAAGCTGTTAACGGTAAAATGAGCACTTTTGAGGCCCTAGTTACTTTTTTTCTGTCAGCCATTTTTTATCCTTTAACACCCTTTTAAAATAAATATTGCCATGCAAGTAATACACAGTGTGTATATTCCACTGCACTTGGAAGATAACGTCCTAAGACTACAATAAAATATATTTATTGACTATTATTACAAATGAGAGAGCTTTCAAAAGTTCTCACTTTTCCATGAATAGCTTATATCAACAAGTGGCACTGGTTAACCGCGAGGCTCGTGGATTTTTTTGACGGCACCTGCTTGCTGAGTATACGTAATTGTATCAATATTTTAGCAGAATATGCTACATACACACATTTTGCGTACACCAGTGGTGAAGGGGACAACCTAATAATTATATGTAAAAATAAACAATCTAAATTATTTACTCTAATAATTACATTAAATGATTACAATTCCCTTGGTCAATGGAGCAAGGCTGCAAACCGACTCTTGATAGTATCGTGCCCATTAGGGCCATTGCGTTTCTGAAGAGCATGTAATTTTTTCCTTTTAGCACACCTCTGTTTCAATGTAAGGACTTTCTAAAAGAGCATTGTTTATACGTTTGAGTTAAAGAAAGATTAGTGTTAAAAGTTTCATTGTTTAGCTGTTGAACTCGAGTTTTAGTGAAATGAACACAGAAGCCAATGGTGTCAGAGAGTGAGAATACTTAATTTTTGTTATAACAAAAGCCAGTGTTTTTATGAGAGTAACAAAATTGAATTCTTTTTCATTATTACAATTTAAAATCCAACTTGATTACTCGGTTAACACACAGAAACATAGTCAGTAATAAATATACGTAAACTTGTTACAAGTACTAAACTACCGTTCCGATTTTTTTTCATCTCGAGGCATCTTAAGCGTGATCTTGATGCATTGATCATAGGATTTCCAGGAGCTATCGTATAATTCGGTTGACGAGAAGTCTGTAGCGAAGTCCTGTGTAAGCTAGCCACATAGTCAGTTAATATGTTTTCAAATAAAATAAACTTTTCTGCTGTTTAAAGTGTGTTAAATCAACGGTCATATAATGAAGGAAGAACTATTTTTTTTACCCAAATAATTAACTAACTTTTTTTTACCTCAAGGCTTCGAGTGCGGTCAGGGACTCTCTTAGATTAAATATGACTGCGTTTGGCTCAAAAGTATTAAATTTAAATAAATTTTGCTCAGTAGGTACTCTGTCTAACAAACGGTTTATCTAACTACGTTACTCACAAATATATATCCCTGATTCACAGGAAACCAATCAGACTTCAGGATTTTACTTAACAGGTTTTTTCCTAACATGTATTTTGCCTAACTGGTTTTTGCTTAATAAGCGTGTACCAAAACCATCACTGTTCTTAACTTCAAGAAATTATTTTAGCCTACAGTATTTTGTGTAACAAGATTTAAACAAATATAATTATTGGTTTTCTAGAAACATTTTGCTCGGAAATAATTTAGGCAGAGAGAGCACTAACCTACGAAAGCTACAACTTTCGTGAAATAACCATAAAGCGTTTAGCCTAAAAGATTATTCTAATGTTAATTTAATCCATAAAAACCACCAAATCTTGTAAATTTCCAAAATACCTGTCAACTTACAAGCAAAACATAAACTAATTTACTATGTCAGATTTAGAGTGAGAAGCATGGTCGTTGGATAAAACGTTTGCAATATGGAAGCAACATTAAGTGGCAGAGTGGTTTAGGAGTTAACCATTATGCTTTGCATAACTGGAGCTTTATCTAAACGGCGTTTAGCCCAAAACTCACCTATTTACTAAATTCTCAGAAAAAATAATTAGTATGCAAACAGCATTCTAAAGGCCATTTAGCCCCTCCTTTCAAAAATCACATAGCATTTGGTATTAAAGGCGTTTCAAACAATTTGCGTTTTGGCCGACTGGGGCTAGGCCCATAGAATCACCATCTCTCTTCGGTTCCAACAACATAGACATTTAGCTTACAAGTGCATTTCTTATTGGGTTTATTGCCTANAATCACCATCTCTCTTCGGTTCCAACAACATAGACATTTAGCTTACAAGTGCATTTCTTATTGGGTTTATTGCCTAACAGAAGTTTAGCCTGACTGACGTTTAAACCAAAATAACTACACTTACTTAATTTCCCAGTTAAATGTTTAATCAACAGAGGGTTTGGCTAAACACGTTTAGCTATACTTACATGGTTTTCGATTTTAGGCGTGAAGGTGAATGCCCGGTTCTTTTTAAATAACGCGTGTTTCCAAAATCATGCGTCACCCATTTATCGCACCGGAATGAGCGGGCGCCCAGAACCAGCTCGAATTGCCGTATCGAACATCGACACCGGATCATAGAGTATTTTTCCTCTCCAGCGCGCCCAAAGCCCAAGGAACTACCCAGAGGAAAACTGATCGCAGGATCTCATTTCCGGGGCTGTGCGTGCGGAGATATCCCGCGAACGGATCGCCAACTCGTATCCATTTCAATCCTCCCCCCCCCCCTACTCCACCTCCACCAATTATCGCTTCCCAGCCGAACCCATTAACGTCTGTTTAATTTCGCCCGGCCAAACCTCGCAGTTGGGTAAATACACGTTGAATAGCATTAATCAAATTAGATTCTCGAGACTGTGGCATTCCGCTCGCCGTCTCTCCGTCGAGCCCCCGCGGCACAAATACGTCGAGCGACGTTCGAGAACCGTCGAACTCGTGCGTGCAAGCTGCAATAGCGAGGGCAGGGTGCGGACACAGGGCAACGGGGTGACCGTCTATTCGCGGGTTTATTCGCACATTTTGAATCAAACGTTTAAGAAATCTCCCCATGTATGACGTGTTGGTTTGTTTCCGACGTTGTTTATCACATACGTTGTACACTTCTGCTTACACAAAAGTACCGCATTTTTTCCGTTTAATTTAACTTTTACTTGCGTTTGATAAACATTATAATATTTCATTTGTAATTAAGGGTCTCGCTGACCTGGCACTTTTTTCCGCTTTTGACTCCGAGAAGGGCGAAAGCGATAATGGCGACATTGCCAAGCGTATTAAATACGCCATCGCCTCTAAGCGCAAGGCTCTNCCGAGAAGGGCGAAAGCGATAATGGCGACATTGCCAAGCGTATTAAATACGCCATCGCCTCTAAGCGCAAGGCTCTCAACTGGCATGCGGTGTCCTCGTCGCTCTGCGTGTACCCCCTGGGACTTTCAGCGGTGACCCTATTATTTTACTGGCGGAAAATCTGTAGTAATGCTCATTGCAGGGCCCTTTAGTAGTTCTGTGTGTGTCTGACGCGTATATTTTGAGATACGACNAAATCTGTAGTAATGCTCATTGCAGGGCCCTTTAGTAGTTCTGTGTGTGTCTGACGCGTATATTTTGAGATACGATACTTTGAAACAGCAGTTTGTTTAGACATTTGGCAGTACTGTGGAACGGTGTTTCTAATGCGCGTGACGTCATGAAAGCACGTCTGAGGTGTGTGTTCTTTCCTTAGATTAGCACATAGGACGCACGTTTGATAGTTTCGTAAAAAAAAAAACAAGTATTTAAAACACACTGAAAGGCAGTTAAATTGTTAGGTAGGCGGGATCCTTAATATCAGTAAAAACGGAGAGCAAATAGATGTGTTGGTAACGCCTAGTAAGGAACCGTTCTCGTGCAAAATGTTATTAAATGGAGTGCGCAGGAACGTCATACGTTGTCCCTTCGGTGTAATTTTCTAGACTTAGTTACACTATGTTTGCACGAGGTTGAGGAATCGCCTGAAAGTTGAACTTGAGAGCAGGACGTGAGAAAAGTTGGAAGTTACCATGAACGGACTGTACTTATCTTACTGTCTACCTCACCTTTAGTCTATGGTTCGAACGCCGTTAGCCAATCAGCGCCTGGTGATCTACTATGCCAGCAGGCAGTTCAGCCGCCTCCTCTTTCAGCAGGCAGTACCGTAGCCAGTCAGACACAAGGCCCGTTCCCGGAGCCTCGCGCAGCCACTCAGAGACTGGGTGAGTCCAGGTCAAAGAATCCACCCCCGCCATCTACTCTCCACTCTAAGATACAGGAAAGCCAGACCAATGAGGGAATTGCCTATATTATTACTTTTGTGGGTTTACTTCTAAGGTATACGTCACTTGGCCTGGGACGATAAAAAAATACTTACCAGAAATTTCATAGAGTGTCCGGCAGAACAAGCATTTGCCCGTAAATGTGTTTCTTTAATAATATACACCTGTTTTTGGCAAACAGGTGTTTTGCTGAAATAATAACACGTGAACCATGGCGATGTGACTGAGAAAAACATTTTGGCAAATAAAATTACCTCTAAACTCATGTGCATATATTTGACTGTAGAGGCTTTTGGCCGCCTAAATGTGNCATTTTGGCAAATAAAATTACCTCTAAACTCATGTGCATATATTTGACTGTAGAGGCTTTTGGCCGCCTAAATGTGTTAACTGAGAAAAAGGCTTTGTTGAAGCAAAGTTTGTTTGCCGCTACCAAATAAACTTTTTGTATAGAGGCAATGAAATATTTTGTTTTTAAGGCCAAATTATTTTGTTGTTAATATTTCCTCGCCCCAAACGTAGATTTGGTTGGTGCAGATAAACATTTGTTTTGCTCTACGTGNTATTTTGTTGTTAATATTTCCTCGCCCCAAACGTAGATTTGGTTGGTGCAGATAAACATTTGTTTTGCTCTACGTATATTAAAAAGTATCGGTTAATATAAAAAAATACTAAATACTTCAGGTTTTACAGCTATGCTTTTTTAGTTTCCTGTTGAATTTCTTTTGCAAGTATGTTTGCGCCATTATTAAGCATCAATAAATGCAGTAACAAACACTGAACTATCCTGACTGTCACAAAAATATAAGAAAACCCTCGAACTGTATTTTCGAACGACGGTATTCAAACAAGTTGCCAATGAAACATGTAGAGTTGATTCATTAAAATCATTTTTGTTGAAACTATAATTTCTTTTGCCCCAACACAGAGATTTTGTTAATTCAAGTGTGTATTTTCTTAGATGAACAAGATTAGTTTTGTTGCTTTACAAGTTTAGTTTACTCAAGTAAACATGTTCTTGACCCTATACAAACTAATATTTTGTTGGCTGGAACAAAAACTTCTTTCAGCGTGTCCCTCAAAACAAACATGTCTTAAAAAAAAAAGGTTTCGACGAATAACACGTCTCTCACATCACAGCATGTTTTATGCAAAAAACATGCGTTGGCTCAAAATATTGTTCTGAAATCACACAAATGACTTCGGCAGAATAAGCGATGGACTGAACTCTTGTTTCATAAACCACAGACACGTGTCTGGCTAAACAGGTGTTTGTCCAAAATTTTGTCTCGTGCCTCGCATGCTAAGAGTGTTTGGCAACATTAATTGATTTGCAGAAAATATGTGTTTTCACGCACCACAAATATGTGTTGGTCTGTCAAGATATTTGGTTGAAAAGACATTTAGCAAAACAGCCAACTTGATAGAAAAGTGTGCCAGTTAATGGTCATTCCACGTCGCTAAACTGAGCCAAGGCCGAAGGTGGGAGATAACCTTCACAGGTCCGGCTACCTCATCTTACTGTTACATGTTGCTGCTCTTCATCGCTTCCATTGCCCCATCCTGCTCGGGAGAGCGAAGGAATGTGTGGAGGTCAGGCGAGCTGTAATCCAAGAAGCGCGTAGAAATTTAGAAAGGGATGCCGCCGCCTGCCGCCATGACAAGCCTGACCTTGAGCTGAATTTCAGAGATAATCTTAAAAGAATATTCTAGTCAATGTCCTAGACACTCTCAGCGTGACTCGGAGTGCGGGGAACCTTCTAGATTGTTGGGCCAGCGAAACTATTTAAGCCGCTATAGGCCTCCGAGCCAACATTTTTTTAGAGTTGAGAGTTTCGAGGAGTGTGCGACCTTAAGTGACAGCTGTGCGAAGATTTCGAAGCCGTGAGTCTATAGAGCGTCGAGTGGCGGCGATAGTGACTAGCAAGAGTGAAGTCTGCGGACTGCGAGCATCGGTAAAGTGAAGGGTGTGACTGACGGGCAGGGCTACTGAACTGGATGCGTGAGTGTAAGTCATTTAGAATTGTGGTAATAAACAGACTGAAGATGGGTAAATCATGAGTGTGAATTAAGTGACAACAGCCAATATAGAGATAATCAGAAGGATTTAATTAGAAAAGAGGTAAATTAATATTGCACCCACTGAGAACGACAAGAGTTATAGTGGGGATAGGTTGTTTGATGTAAATAATAGCTGTGTAAATAAATTAAAAATTAATTTTAATTCTTTTATTTTTTATTAATTAATTTGCGAAATGNTGTAAATAATAGCTGTGTAAATAAATTAAAAATTAATTTTAATTCTTTTATTTTTTATTAATTAATTTGCGAAATGTAATGGAAGTTTTAAATCTCCATGTAGTATAAAATATTTATATAAAACCAGGTTGCAAATATAGGAATGTTACTATTCGCATTTGGGATCTTCACTACGCATTTAACCCTTGCCTGAAAAAAAATATTTAGTAAAGATACTACTGATGTATGGAGAAAAAAAAATATCATTACAGTTGTTTCCACTGTCAAAAAAGAACAATTTCTACTATACTTCCGGAACTGCAATGTAAGTTAAAACATTTACACGATGTACATATAAGTAATACCACACATCAGGTTTCAAATACAGAAATGTTGAACGTCGAAGATACATATTGCCAACTTCCCTATGCGTATGATTCTAACCCGAAAAAAGGGGGTGGGGAATTGTACTATTTGCGCTTTCTCCAAACACGTAATGTAAAAAAGAAATTGTTCATTATTGTTTTACATTTGTGTACACGCGTGTACGGCGACATGGTAAATTTCTTCGAGCGTAGTCCTGAAGTGGCGTATGTGAGCGATAGCTATTTTGCCGGAACTCTTATTTGGTTCGGTCAGAGTCGTTGCCTGAGGGTTCGAGAGCTGTTTCCAGCAGTGGGAGAAAAATTAATAATGGCGAANTGTAAATAATAGCTGTGTAAATAAATTAAAAATTAATTTTAATTCTTTTATTTTTTATTAATTAATTTGCGAAATCTAATGGAAGTTTTAAATCTCCATGTAGTATAAAATATTAATATAAAACCAGGTTGCAAATATAGGAATGTTACTATTCGCATTTGGGATCTTCACTACGCATTTAACCCTTGCCTGAAAAAAAATATTTAGTAAAGATACTACTGATGTATGGAGAAAAAAAATATCATTACAGTTGTTTCCACTGTCAAAAAAGAACAATTTCTACTATACTTCCGGAACTGCAATGTAAGTTAAAACATTTACACGATGTACATATAAGTAATACCACACATCAGGTTTCAAATACAGAAATGTTGAACGTCGAAGATACATATTGCCAACTTCCCTATGCGTATGATTCTAACCCGAAAAAAGGGGGTGGGGAATTGTACTATTTGCGCTTTCTCCAAACACGTAATGCAAAAAATAAATTGTTCATTATTGTTTTACATTTGTGTACACGCGTGTACGGCGACATGGTAAATTTCTTCGAGCGTAGTCCTGAAGTGGCGTATGTGAGCGATAGCTATTTTGCAGGAACTCTTTTTTGGTTCGGTCAGAGTCGTTGCCTGAGGGTTCGAGAGCTGTTTCCAGCAGTGGGAGAAAAATTAATAATGGCGAAGAGTGCGCACACGTCGAAGGACTGATGTGACAGAATAAACAGCCTGTTTGGCCCTAAGAACAGCCAGAATGTAAGAAAGACCTGAGGTGCACTCTTCTATAAATATATCGCTCAGAAAGTCGCCTCCTGTTATTCCCCCAGGGGACTCAGGCACGGGAGGAGACGGTGCGGTCAAAACCCCGCCGCACTAAGTGAAGTGTAGACAACATGTGGGAGCCCACTCGCTCCTGTCAGGCGCAATTCCCTTCAGCGATGTAGCACGGCGAGGCAGGGCCGGGCGTGTCGGTGTCGGCCAGCAGATGCACGGTAGGCGTTCTATTCTGCGATTCCCCCCTCCCAGCCCAGCCCCAGAGAACGTAAACTGTACTGCACCACCTCGACCCCGGAGGGGTCACGTGGCCATACGCGCTAATGTATCCCCGTCGTGCGTCATTGGGCGGTGACCCTACGGTGACCTTCCCGGCCCTGGAGGCCAGTCCTGTCCCGGCGGGCGAACACGTGTTTGTGCCCGACCTGGGTGGCATCATGCACGCCGGTACTGGGCGGAAAAAAAATCAAGAGAAAGTATAAAAAGTATATACGTTATTTAAAAAAAAAATATCTCACTTATGCTTACGATTATTTCTATTTATTATTACGGGCAAGAAATTGATTGATAATAGCGATTAAGTGAATAATATAAATCCTGACCTATTTCGGAATTCTATACGAGCTAAAAGAGTGAAACTTGGCAGATGTATCAGAAATAAGTCATTCTTTCAATCATTTCTTTTCTCTGGCATGGCTGACTCCACAAGTCATGCATTAGTTACTCGTAAACTGGCCTGGCGAGGCAGTCAGTATGCCTACACACAATTAGAAAGGTCATCCACTNTCATGCATTAGTTACTCGTAAACTGGCCTGGCGAGGCAGTCAGTATGCCTACACACAATTAGAAAGGTCATCCACTAAGCAGAAAGCGAGGCGGGGTCCTGAACTGCCACAATGAGAAAGGCAATGCGTTCGAGTTCAGAAAAAAAAAAACACGTATTGAAAATGATTAAGTATTAAATTTTCCTAATACTCTGTCAGCTACTTAATATGTGCTAATTCTTTGGAAAAGAGATTTAAACGGTATTTTTACTTATTGTTAAAATTAGTTATGAACACGGGAAGACAATAAAGCTTTTATGACCTGCAATAATAATGAAATCTTGCATNAGGTATTTTTACTTATTGTTAAAATTAGTTATGAACACGGGAAGACAATAAAGCTTTTATGACCTGCAATAATAACGATATCTTGGTTTTTTTTTTATTATATAGAAACGTTTTGACAAGAAGCCCAAAATTAATGTAATCTCATATTTAAATTGTAATGAAAAATGTTTCAAATTATTAGATTATATTCGTAGTTTTGCAATTCATGAGTAAAACACACCGCACAGTAATTTTTTTTTTTTTCATTTTTCATTCTATGTAACACTACAAAAAATCGTTGTAAACTTTGCAAGAAATTGCTTGAAAAGTGTATGGGATGTATTCAGTATTTGTACAAAATGTACTGTAACCTACCGACGGATAAAGTGTAGAATTAGTACAATATATATTGTAATTCTCAAATTATTTTCCTGCAAAGTCACTACTTATTTTTCTGAATTCTACAAAGTAATTTGTTTACTTGATGATACACTTTAGTTTTTGTGTTATAAAAAATACAGTTCAGTCTGGACTGCATGGCACATGTGTTATGAAGCCCTGTCAGCCGTATAAGTCATGTCCCGACCANAAAATACAGTTCAGTCTGGACTGCATGGCACATGTGTTATGAAGCCCTGTCAGCCGTATAAGTCATGTCCCGACCAAACTACGAGTTTTTAAATTCCTACTGGAATGACAAGAATTGAACCCGGAACCTCTACGTTAGAAACAAGCACACTAACCAGTATGTAACAGACGCATCCAAACAGTATCTTGTATTTTAAAACGTTGTATGTCCTTGTAAAAATCTAATCTCCTGTTAGCNGTAACAGACGCATCCAAACAGTATCTTGTATTTTAAAACGTTGTATGTCCTTGTAAAAATCTAATCTCCTGTTAGCATGCGGTAGTTTACCTTAAAAAGAGAACGGCAAGTTTTTAATGAGCTCGCGGTAGAACTGTAATTAGTTTTACACTTAACTATAGGGAGTATGTTAACGCCGTGTAAAAAAAAGGCAACTTTGTACATACATTTTGACTGCTCATCACCCACCAATGAGAACCGGGTTCAATCCTGGCCGGGTCACTCCCGGATTTTCGCAATTGGGAATCGTGCTGAACGATGCCGCTGATAGGTGGGTTTATTAGAGATCTACAGTTTATCCCGCTCTTGCATTCCAGCGCTGCTCCATTCTCATCTCTTTTAACACTCATCGGCTCTCAAGACCCTGTTAAGAGCAGTTCAAATATCTCAAATCATCCTTGTACATACACGAGAAAATGAATGCTGCAGACAGGTTTTGTTGCTTATTTTTGTCACTTATAATATTTTATACAGAGAGAGCCAAACGAAACCATGTGAATGTAGGTGCTCGTGTTTCGCAGCACACTTTTCACATATAGCTGTCTAGAGGAACTTTGAACGAATACAAAATATGTATTAAGAAATAATTCA
>NQII01003693.1:227673-251702 GCA_002778355.1 Clitarchus hookeri
TACCTGAAGAGTAGAGTCTACAAAAACAAACCGACGACAATCGATGAACTCAAAGCTGCTATCCGACACGAAATCATTGAAATTCCACAAGAGATGACGCGGAGAGTAATGCGTAATTTCAGAGTGAGGCTTCAGACATGTATAGACAGTGACGGTCGGCATTTGAGTGAGATTATTTTTAAAAAGTAAGTGAAAATAAAAAACCATTATGTTAAAAAATTTAGTGACAATTACGACAAGATCATAATTAACAATTAAGTGACAATTAAAAAAAGATTATTTTTGAAAATTAAGTGAAAATTAAACAAAAATTATGTTTAAACATTAAGTGAAAATAAAAAAAAATATTATGTTTGAAGATTAAGTGAAAATTAAAAAAATTAATTAAAACTAAATGGCAAACATAACTATTTTAGATGGTTTAGTAAAATTTTGACTAGAATAGTTTGTGAAGTTTTTATTAGTCTTTCACATTCGGGAGTTATTTCTGCCACTCCCTGAATATATATGAAATTTATTCTCGCNGTGAAGTTTTTATTAGTCTTTCACATTCGGGAGTTATTTCTGCCACTCCCTGAATATATATGAAATTTATTCTCGCGACTTTTTATTTCAATTAGTTCCAATATTTGTATGCTTATTTTTCTAATCAATTATGATAGAAGAGATAAAATAATTTCAACCATAATCAATTATTTGGTTTAACTGTAATCCTTCATCTAAAGTGGAAGCCTCGAATGCGCTGTTCATACTATATTAATGAGAAACTCTTAATTACTTCAAGCATCTACGAAATTATAATCTATTAACTATATTATATTAATTANAAATTACTTCAAGCATCTACGAAATTATAATCTATTAACTATATTATATTAATAACAATCAAATTTGCCACTTTGTTAATGTTGGCCACAGCAATAACATTATTCAAAATGTTATACTTTTTACAAGTGGAATTCTCCTCGATCCAGATATACACAGTTAATAAATTTGCTTTGATTTTTTTGGAAAAAGTGTTGNTTGGTTTAACTGTAATCCTTCATCTAAAGTGGAAGCCTCGAATGCGCTGTTCATACTATATTAATGAGAAACTCTAAATTACTTCAAGCATCTACGAAATTATAATCTATTAACTATATTATATTAATAACAATCAAATTTGCCACTTTGTTAATGTTGGCCACAGCAATAACATTATTCAAAATGTTATACTTTTTACAAGTGGAATTCTCCTCGATCCAGATATACACAGTTAATAAATTTGCTTTGATTTTTTTGGAAAAAGTGTTGGTAAACATGTATCCAAGGGTGTCAGTTATCTCTCCGTAAAATTACGGACACGTTCATTTCCAAAAACGGACTTTCCATAAATGTCACGCAACCTCTCCGTTATTTACTAGTTAGTTTGCTATACCACCATTTTCCAATAATATAAGATAATGAAAAAATAATTAATTTTGGTTATGTGGGTTATGTACTGCGTATAAAAATATATTTAAAAAAAGTATTCGTGAATTTATAGTAGAGCAAGATTTCAACCAGAGTCGTAAAGTTACTAGACCATCACTCTAACCTACAATTACCACGGGGTGTCGGTAGTATAAGTTTTGTATTTCTAGAAGAGTTATATTAGCAACTCTTTTCAGTTTATGTAAATGTTAGTATATTTTAAGTGTTGCTAAATATTACAGATGCCTGATGATACTTTTTAATATTTGAAAAAAATAGGTCTTTGTGGAGCGGATAACCTTAACTTCCCCAGAAAAGATAATTTCTTCGTTACACTGGCGAAGACCGTTTCGTGTAGATTCGGTTTTGTTCGTCCCCGAAACCCGAAGCTGTAGCAAGTGCGGCTGTTTGCAATGTCTTTGTAACGACACAAACTTATTTCGTTATTCATACAAATGCTATTATTGCCAATAAACGAGTACTGTACATTTACAAAATATATCTTTGTAGGTCAACAATATATTTTAATTATACAAGAATTTGTCAGTTATAGCGGTAAATTTTTTTACAGTGCAAACGTCTTCGAAATTTATAAATATATTTCATATACGTCATATAATACGAACAGATCATCAATATGTTGCTTAAATTCAGTTACAATTAAAATAAAACTAAAAAAAAACAATTTTTTAGAATATAACTTTTAAAATATTTGCAACAATAATTTAACAGTGGCTGGTAAGTATAATTAATTTAATAACATCTCATTTTCATTTGAATATAATTATTATTTTGTATCTTATTGTTTAAACTCAAATTTCGCTGTATTTTATAAGGTAGATGAGCAAAAGTACCAGAACAGCCAGAAAAAGTTCGAATGTTTCTTCCAGAACTAAATACACAATTTTATTTTGAAATAGTATGTTGCTCANAGAACAGCCAGAAAAAGTTCGAATGTTTCTTCCAGAACTAAATACACAATTTTATTTTGAAATAGTATGTTGCTCAAGCGTGCTAACACGAAAACGTAAAACATATATATTTGTGTACAAATACGGAATAATTCATACTGTAAAACTAGTATGTCTGTTCACAGGAAAATTTTTATAAAACCAAATAGTGCATCAAAAAAACTCTATAAAATTATTGCGAAAATGAGCTAGCAATCAGGCGGTTTGTAAATACATTCCGAATACCGTTACCACATTTTAAAAATTGAGCATTATTGCATTACATTGTCCTGTTTGCGATTGTAATTGCAGTATGATTCATACCGCATAGAATCCTCTCTTTCGTTGAATGAAGGTTGCTTTATTATTTAATTGTGGATTATTATTAGGCTCGTTCTCGCCAAAACTATAACTGTGCAAAATTGCAGCAACATTTTTTTCTGCCATAAATAATGATTGCAGAAGAGTTTATAAATTTTGTACTCATACATTTTTTGCGTACAATTTTANTTTTTTTCTGCCATAAATAATGATTGCAGAAGAGTTTATAAATTTTGTACTCATACATTTTTTGCGTACAATTTTATATTATTGGAGCACGCATGGACGTATGAGAAACTTCTTAATTTTCGACAGTCCACGGCGCGTTAGCAACATTGCGAAGTTAACTTTCGCTACGACGTTCATAAACATCCCCTAGAGCTTCCAGCCCNTTTTTTTCTGCCATAAATAATGATTGCAGAAGAGTTTATAAATTTTGTACTCATACATTTTTTGCGTACAATTTTGTATTATTGGAGCACGCATGGACGAATGAGAAACTTCTTAATTTTCGACATTNATGGACGAATGAGAAACTTCTTAATTTTCGACATTCCACGGCGCGTTAGCAACATTGCGAAGTTAACTTTCGCTACGACGTTCATAAACATCCCCTAGAGCTTCCAGCCCTCCGGCGACGCCAGTCCTTAATATTTAGTCCCTCAATTTTTCCGGCGTTCGCTTTTCTTCTCATTACACCGCTTTGTCTGCTTCGTTCGCCCGTCGCGTAGCTTTTCCTTTAGGCGGCCCACACCGGCTACCGCATCTTCAAGTTCCTTGTATTCTTCCGCAATTAATTTCCCCTCGCTGTCTTAGGGTTAGAGTGTTGTTATTGTTTGGAACATCATGGACAGAAATTAAAGCGGCACTTGGGAAGTTCAGACTTACAGAATTTCGAGAATTCATTTTACATTTAACAATTTCAGTCTCTCCAAGAGTCCTTCCTCCTTCAAGTCTCTTCACTCACCAACTTCCATTGTTTAAATTCCTTCCTGTTCGTTTTCGGCAGCTTGTAGAGCCAAATTTTAAACAAGTTTCTCACTTCAGGTAGGCTCTTCCTAAGCTCCAAAGATCAAGTTATCCTATTTTGTAAATATTAAATATTCTTTGTGCTGCAACGTTTAGAGGACGAACGCAGTTATTACAAATCCGAAGAGTTTGCTTTAAACTACAGAATAATTTTCAATTCCGGCTTTATTACTTTGGAAGTGGCACCGAGATAAGATCTCAAAATACGGAGATAAGATATTAAAATCTGTGAACCACCAAATAAATAAGTTAATTAAAATATATTTCTTAAAACTACATCCAGTTTTCAGTTACTTTGTCTTTTATTCGAAACGTAGATTTAATAAACCAGACAAAATATACAACCAGTTTCCCACCCGCGGATTCGTCCTCGTATGCTACAGGAAACAGCTAATTATCTTTTTATTTCGAATACATTTTTGGCACATTAAATTAATGGTTATCCATTCAGATGCATGCAATACTACTTGAAAAGAAACTGAAATTCTTATTTGGCCAATTGTATATGAGGTAGAGTTCTAAACCAAAAAGGGCCGAGTGATCCCATTAGTTCAAGAAGGGTCTTCATACATTATTTCAGTGACTGAAATAATTGTATAATGTTTAATAATATAGGTGTTTGCATGACTTTGGGGATAAATTTCGGCTTATCAAGGTCGACGGGTACAAAAGAAATGAAACACTTTGAAATCTAAAAATGAGTCAGTGACTAATATGCGAAGTGCAACCAAACTCTTTACACCTCAATAAAGGACACTCGGAGGACAAATTCGAAACTTCTTTTAGTACACCAATGAAAATATTCCTGTATTCATGGAAATGTTTACGGAAACTTAAAATTAACGTACGGGAACCCAGTCCGCAGTGGCGAAACACCGCAGCCCAGATGCATTTAGTGGTTACGTAATAAAAAAAAACGCGTATTCCGAAGTGCAACGCAATGCAATCGCCAGATAGGTGGCACAATTAAGAAAACATCCGAATGACTTTTACGTTCGTGTTGGTTATTCCAGCTATCTAAGAAAAAATCATACTTTTTGCCGTTCAGAAAGAATTATTTATGAAAAACAGTAAGGATGTCGGTAGCAAAACAGCTTTATCTTAAAGACGTGATGTCAGCAGAACCAACTTTGAACATACTTTGTAAAAATGCATTGTGGGAATGAAATATGTGGTCACCAATGTATTCCAGTTGTACGTAATGCAATGCGTTCGGAGGGAAATATTTAGCATTATACACAGTGTCGGACATTGTACAGAATTTTCTTCCAATAGCAGAAGTAAGTGATATTAATCCTGGAAAACGTGCTTATCGAGTCCTTTTTTGGCGTATTTCTGAACACGCGAAATATAAACTTGTATTTGTAGTTTGGAATTAAAGGAAATAATGTCCAGAATTCCTGGCAAAGGCCTTTCAAACATTATTTATTTGTACTCATTATTCTGAGCATTTTTATTAAATAAACTAAGAGTTTTTATTAGAATAACTGCAATTTCTACTAGTGAATACCCCTAATAAATATAATTAAATTATATTTAGTGTTATTAAAAATAACAAATGATAAAATAATTTATAAGAATAGTTTACCAATTTATTCAGCTGTCCTGAAAACTGAGTTTACAACAGTGCATAACTTATAGCTTCATATATTTATTTCCTTTTTGCTTAAGTTCCATGATATTGCACAAACAAATTGAGTATATTTCTCTAAATACGAACATTATTATATTGTACATATATGTTATCGATTTAAACTAATTAAATTAACAGGTGAAGGGAAAGAACTTGGAAATATTTGTGATTTCCGCGGCCAAGGGCATAAATAAGATGCATGTAACCTGGACATTTCGAGCTAAGAGTCCTTGTTACTTAGTTACCAACTATAAAAGCGTTGGTTTACTTTCATGCGAAAGCAGCTTTCCACTTCTAGTCAAATTATTTGTAACATATGGAAGATTAAACAATTATGCAAGCTATGGGTTTTCGTTATTTACAATAGATAAATTTATTCTGCGTTGGTTCAGTAATCACTATTGGCAATCTATTGTAGAACAGAATATTCACAGTTATCGCGCCTATCATTAAATTATGTATGCAAGTACACAGTGTAATGACAGCATATACTTTACATATACAGAGGCATTATCGTATGGTTTTTCATGCCACAGTAACAAACAAGTCGCAAAAATGTTTTCCGTGGTTGGTGTGTAAAACGGAGAGCCTCGTAAAATATATATCGTCATAAGAAAATGCCATATCAACCCTTGGCACTTAATATTGCATTAAAAATCAAACGTAGCATATATTAGTGTTTGTCTATAAAATGCCTATTTCTGCATGATTTCACTCCTGATGGTTATTCTTAAATTTTTTCTAGGAACCTCCATAGCTGACAACAGAAATTCGTAAGTCAGGAAACCACGGAGTTCTTGAAATGTACAGTGAATAAGGTAAGGTAAAAAAAAAATGTCTATATTTTGATTTCCTCTAGCTCCGACATAAATGTACGAAGAATATAAAATTCGCACCGTTTTCTGCGGGCATTTATGCAAGATTCAACAAAGAGTCTCTGCTGGAGGGGGAGATCATTTATTTTGCTCGAGTTGATGATTTGAGTAATTTTCTGCCTCTTCTTCGCCTCGTTCCGTTCTGGGCTTCCGCTTGCCTCGCCCCACAACCCCCCCTCCCAATCCGCCAACACTTAAAGAATTTCCAGCTTGTTTATTTCATTACATTTCTAGCAAGCAACGGCAGCCCCCAGGGAGTTCAGAAACGAATTTTTTCCCTGACAAATGATCCATAACGCCGTTTCATTGGAGTATACGTCCTAATTTGAGTGGCTTGTTAAAAACCCTGGATCGCCCTTAACGTAGAAATATCGCTGCAGGAGTGAATATTTTGTGGCTACAATAAAAGGCGGAGTACTTTTCGAACATAATATTGTTAGGAATACGTCTCATAATACTCCGTCTCCCCAAGTTTCTGTTCAGGGAAAAATCTGTAAATAAATTAACGACGTTTCAGAACGGCACCCCACATAGTCATATATATATTTCCAATTCGGAAATCTCTAGAGAGAAGTTGAATGTAGTAGAATTGTAATTGGGAAGCTGTGCGTTTTTATTACCGTATACTATAAGAAATTAATTTTAAATTTAATTATCGTAGCCATAANGGATCGCCCTTAACGTAGAAATATCGCTGCAGGAGTGAATATTTTGTGGCTACAATAAAAGGCGGAGTACTTTTCAAACATAATATTGTTAGGAATACGTCTCATAATACTCCGTCTCCCGAAGTTTCTGTTCAGTGAAAAATCTGTAAATAAATTAACGACGTTTCAGAACAGCACCCCACATAGTCATATATATATTTCCAATTCGGAAATCTCTAGAGAGAAGTTGAATGTAGTAAAATAGTAATTGGGAAGCTGTGCGTTTTTATTACCGTATACTATAAGAAATTAATTTTAAATTTAATTATCGTAGCCATAANGTAATTGGGAAGCTGTGCGTTTTTATTACCGTATACTATAAGAAATTAATTTTAAATTTAATTATCGTAGCCATAATTTAAATTTCATCAAGTAGGAGACTTACGTGATTAGTTGTTACATGATAATTGTGACGTGTCAGGGCTTATCATTAATTAGTCTTTTCCTAGTAAGATTGGAAATTCCTGAATGCGTAATAAATTCTCTTCCGGAAAACAAATAAGGAGATCAAGTAGAAGCCATTGAAGAATATGGTGATGAACATGGTCGGGCGATTCATTCACCGTTAGAGTTAACTATCAATTTATGTTTGTAAAGAGTACGGCCAATTAATTTTTTTTATTTACTTAATTTATGTCTTACAACCTTACTCTCTGAATGCAGCATAAAATAATTTTTGTTTATGAGAATTGGGCTTCCTTGTAGACAGTTCCAATAACTAACAACAGCAGAAGTGCATGAGGCAGATGGAAATAAGTAGTCCTTTCAACTCGGTCGTGTGGCCAATTTGACCACAACGATCTTGTTTCTTTTCATTGCGACATTTTCTAGTATCATATTTTTCGCAAAAACACCATGTATATCTCTCGTATACTGCGATGTTGGGATTTTAAGCATTTATAATTCTACGCTCTACCAAATTTCTATCTGACTTGTAAGTAACTGATTTTTTTTTACTGTATATATCTTCAGATTTAACTAGTGGTTCTTTACACAGAGTTATCCTAAACTGCAGAATTCGTTATGTTTAGAGACCTGAAAAATTCGCGGATTCATATCGGGACAAGCTAGAATTCGAAACACGTGTGTTAATAAAACTTCCGCCATTGGTCCACGCGGTGTTTGACACCTCCTGAAGACGGTTGGCCCAATCGTCACCTTCCACTGTGACAGCAGACAACCAATGTGCAGTTGACATCGGCATATTTTTACATAAGACTGGAGAGTCTAGCCTGCAGGTCATTGAACTCGCGAATTTTTCTGGTCTCTAGTTATGATAAATGAGGTGGAATCGTAATACAACGTTATGCGATTATTAAGAGAGATACACTCCCTTGAACTTTGGCAGTTAAAATTAACAACTGATTTTTTCATCCAAGATAGAAAAATACAAATACTATATATCAAATTTTTCTTATAAATATGGATTTAAGAAAATCTTTAAATTGGTGCGAAAACTTATTTCTGGCGAATATTAGTGAATTTCACATTTTTTATATTGTCTTAAAAATATTGCCAGGAAATTTTATTTATTTAATAATCCAGCAGTCAACCAAATACACACAATTATATATTCCAATCTCACGATACTTCAAATAATGGCTCGTCTGTGTGTTTCACACAGTTCAGTTATTACCGTCGACTAGATTACTGATTTCCAATTCGCTATAGATATGATGGTGGGTAAGAACTACGCGTGTGAACGTTTATCACACTGCAGGTAGTTTACACGGCCTCTACAATGTCGACTCAGTTGTAAGTAAATTTTTGCAGACGCCTGTACTATTCTGTTGTCACGTTTGATCCATAAATTTGCGTTAATTTCGAAATTCCCGACATGAAAATTAACCAGTTTTACGCACTTCGCATCACATAAATTAAAAGCAGCCTCCCTCGTAACGGGGTTCAGCATTTAGTTATTTCGCAGGAGCGAAAATAAATGATTGAGCTCGAACGATGGTGGAGAATGTGACGAGAATGGTCGATTATTATTGATTGATTGCTTCGCTCCGCGTACAGATTGTAACAAAGACAGACTAACACGCCTCCAAATTCCGCCATTGTAAGTTATATGCAATAAATACAGAAGGAAAGAAATCATTGAAACTTTACTTGGTGTTTTAGAGTTGGTGTATCGACGCAAGGTAATACATTAGTTGCTTGCGTGTACTCGTGTACTCTTTTACTCTTGTGAATAACCCGCTTGGGAAAGCCGCAATGACGAAGTGATTCGTGTCTGCCACAGACTGATCGATGTGTGTTTATACGTACAGTGGTTTGGTTGCACCGGAAAGCACCGAAATGCCATTCCAGAAGAAGAATTTTTTTTACTTATAACTTTTATTATTTCACATTCTGCGGTTCAGCAAACGCATATGTTTGAATGCGAACACAGCGATAAAGCGATAAACAATCGTGATCAGAACACTCTAGCGTACAAGTGTCGAACTATTTTAGGTGAACGTAGTTAATCTGTGTTTCTGGATGTATTGACAACTGTCAATATCGTCGTAATNCACAGCGATAAAGCGATAAACAATCGTGATCAGAACACTCTAGCGTACAAGTGTCGAACTATTTTAGGTGAACGTAGTTAATCTGTGTTTCTGGATGTATTGACAACTGTCAATATCGTCGTAATAACATATGCTAACACTGAGGAAACTGTATCGTTAAAGCGACGGATAGGAATTAGGGATGATGTAACAGTTCTGACACAATGATGCAGTCTTTGTACCTTTGATAGTTGAGCTNATAACATATGCTAACACTGAGGAAACTGTATCGTTAAAGCGACGGATAGGAATTAGGGATGATGTAACAGTTCTGAGGCTGTGAACCGCGTGCGTTATGCAGTCTTGGTATCTTTAATAGTTAAGCTAATGATTTCAAGATGAAGAGGACTTATTTTCATAAGTAGCGCTGTACCTCCGCAACAGATGTTGAATCCGCGGTCATACGTGAAATTGTGGCCGCGGAATGAGAGACGTTCAACTTATGATACACGAGAGCACCAGTGGGGGGCAACGGTGGCCGAGCGGTTAGCCTGCTAGCCTCCCAGGGTGGCGAACCGGGTTCTATCCCCGGCCGGGTCACTCCTGGACTTCGCGCGTGGGAATCATGCCGGACGATACCGCTGGTTGGCGGGTTTTCTCGGTGATCTCCCGTATTACCCACCCCCTCATTCCGGCGCTGCTCCATTCTCACTTTAATCACCCTCATCGGCTTTCAAGACCTCGCTGTTAAAAGCCGTCCAAATCTCAGCGCTAGTGCTGACTCGAAGTGTGAGTTCGTTTGGCGATTAATAAATTGATAAGGAGAGTTTCGGCACATAATTAATTTTTAGTAAATAAACGTTTACTGGTCTCCCGGTTCAACGACACAACAAATATACTAAAGTGAATGTGTCGAACCAGGTAACTAAATTCAAAAGGCGGAGAAATTATTCCAAGTTACTGTTTATAATCAACGATATCACAGATCATATCGAAGAGTGGTAACACCTTTTTTATGCAATAAGAGGTGATGCGGTAGAGCAATAATTTTAAGATAGAGGAGAAGTTTGAGACGAAGTTGTAAAGTCATTTAATTTTAAATATATCAGATATATTTTAACAATAGTTCAGCCAAGAATGTTTCGTATTCAAAGCATTTTGCAGGAAAACGTTTTTATGTGAAAGTCTGACATTTACGTGTTACCTACTACTACATCACCAACCTCAGTTCCTGTACCTTTGGATGAACCGAAACTTCCTGGGGCCAGCACTGTAGTACCAGCCATTCGATGTCGCTTTTGCTGCACGGAGTTTGCATTGAAACTCGTCCTGCTCCGCCATGAAGTTCACAAGTGTTACGAAAGCTTGGTTTCATTTATAAGTGAGGTCAGTTGATGCGGAGACTATGAATTAAAATAAACATTTCAATGAAGTAGTTGTAGATTTTACAGAATAATATTTGTTTTGGAAGTAATTGCGAGTTTAATTAGTTCCTGGTTTGTCAAAAAAAGTTTGGAATTTTTAATACATAATTAATTTAGGAACAAATAATTGTATAAGATGCAACAGTACTTTCATTAGCGTTAAAATTAAAAATTAATTTTTTTTTATAATCGGTCTGAAACTTTGAATACAAATATTATTAATTTAATAAATTATGCATGTAGGCATACCGTATATTGAAAAACTAAATTTTTTTAATACGACGAAAAATTACAGATTTTTCCTATGCTTATAAATATGAGTGCCAACAGCTCACCTAGCAGTGAAATCGAGAAATTAGCACTACCTAAATATTGAAAATATAATCCAACATAAAGGGCGCGGACAGCGCAACACTATACTTTAAAAACATAAATAAATATGGCGGCCATCTGGTGGCAAAATCGACAACTCGTCTGTTGGCGATATCTATTATGATACTATCGCCACCTAGGTGATGTAAAAGTAAACATATACCAAACGCAAAAACCATCACGATAGTTGCATACGTTAGATTGAGTAAAGGTGTGGGTTTAATGCTGAGGGGTGGGGGGAGGAAGGTTCCAGGGTACGCATCTAATTCGGGCGAACGAATGTGAGTAATTAGCCAATTAAAAACATAGGAGGATGTGGGGTAATTAGGCAATTAAATATATTGTAAGTGAGGAGTTGTTGCGGTCAGTCTTCTGATGGGCGTGGTGCTGTGGAGGACCACCGGAAAATAAATTTTTAAAATAAATTTTTAATAATAATTTTTAAATAATAATTTTTAAAAATACATTTTTAAAATATACATTTCAGAATTTCTTTAATACATGTTTTATGATATTTAACTAATTTTTTTAATTTTTTGTCATTTCTTGGGATTTTTTGGCATTGTGCTCCGGGGTCAAGGTCAAGATCACAAACACAAGAAATAGCGGACAAAATGGCCGCTGGTGGGGACCGGAATTACAGAGCATGAACTTCTTCGAGCTCCGATCCTCCAACCCCTTGACCCAGACTTCGCATAATCATTCTACTCTCTATTCGCAGTATCTTCAGTTTTTTTTTATCAAACCTTTGAAAAATCCCTTATATACGACGTGTTTGGTTGTTTCCAAGATATAACACGTAGACAAGTGTTTTAAGCTTCTGTTAACATAAAGGTAATTTATTTTTGGTTAAATTAGACTTTCACTTATATTTTGTTTATACATNAGGTAATTTATTTTTGGTTAAATTAGACTTTCACTTATATTTTACAATATTTACTTTTTATTAAAATGATAAAAGCGGGGATAAAATAGGTGTGCCGGTAATGAATAGTAAAAATTAATTCTTATTCAAAATGTTATTAAATTAATTGCGCAGAAATACGCTGCACTGCCTCTACGGTGTCATTTGGTAAACTTTATATGCACGAGGTAGTGGAGTAACCTGGAAATACAAATTTAGTAGGGTTTCAGCAAAGTTGTAAGTAGCCATGAATGTATTATAGCTTGTTTTTTGAACTGTCACCTGGCAATTTAGCCCCAGATGCTGATTGGCCAACGAAATTCAGCCATGTTACTGGCCAGAATGGCCATTTTTCTGGCTGGAGCTCGTTATACGCACTTTTGTTTCGCTTCTGTATTACAATATAGAGGTGGGAAAATTTTAAAGGTTCGAAGAGGTTCACAATCACTCTTCAGGGCTGATGTCAAAGTAAGAGCTCGGTTTCATAACTGAACAACTTGCAAAAATTCTATTCTTGTTTCCTAACAGGTGTGCTAATGACGCAGAATCTCCCGTGGCGGGTCTCTGAAGCGTGGTTCAATTGCGAATGTATTCAAATATAAGGTGAAATTAGCCCATTCTTACTTATTATTTGAGATCACAGTTCTTAACCACGAGAGGTACACTTACTTTTTTCCATAAATGTACAAGTAATGTCAATATGCAAGAAATTAAAAAAATTGAACTTTGTACGATGATTGGTTTTAAAATATTTCACGTAAACGAGGTGTTCCTGCACTTAGCAACGTCTGAGATTTGTTGTTACAGTGCCAAACTTTTTCTACTTTTTGCAATCACTTTGGAAACCAGATGTTAGAATATTTATTGTAATACTACAAGTAAAATATTGCACCATTACAATACACAGTTTTACATAAAACTGTCGCTATTCCCCACCTATGGGTCCTAGGGAACTCAGTTAATGTTAGATGGCACATACTATAAGGTGCCTTGAAGGTTGAGGGTATATCAAACCATTACNCCTAGGGAACTCAGTTAATGTTAGATGGCACATACTATAAGGTGCCTTGAAGGTTGAGGGTATATCAAACCATTACTTCATAACGCTTTGGGTTTTAAACAGGTTTATTTGACGGGACTGCATACACAAATTCCCGGCACTGCTGCGGGAAGTACACATACTTTCTCGGCACAAGGTGCCGAAAATTTACTCATACGTTAACGACCCTGCGAGTTCTTGGCCTGAAGGGCTGATTACNTTTCTCGGCACAAGGTGCCGAAAATTTACTCATACGTTAACGACCCTGCGAGTTCTTGGCCTGAAGGGCTGATTACAATGTTCTGGCTACGTTTCCGATGCTGTGGGGACATTCGGTGAAAGGACATGTCCCTGAGTGACGACATTGTTACTTATCTGTACTTGTTGCAGGGTAGTTGCTCCGGCAGTAGATGAGATCTGGTGAGTTGGATGGCCTTCGTTACAGGCCCTCGTACTGGATGTTGTTGGTGTGTTGCACTCACCTGGGATCCTCTCGACATGGCGCTTCTCGTTGAAGCTCACCACTCGCTCTGTTATCGGCGTAGGGTTGTACCTGACTGCTTACTTCCCTACCACAACCCAGCGAGGGACCCCTGGTGGGCACCCACCCCGGCCCTCGGCGCGGGGTTGCACTGGATTACTCCCACTTTCTCGACATGGCGCTCCTCGTTGGAGCTCACCCTCGACTCCGCCTTCTCTGTGCATTATTCTAACTGACTAACTGGTGACTAGTGACTGACTGACTTGACTGACTGACTCGCATCCCAGCATGGTGAAACTACACGTCCGATGTAACTCTGGTAACTGTTTAACTAATTCTGCCGGGCCCGAACCCCGGCATCGGCTGACCGAATCACGCTCTCGGCACGGAGATATGACTGACTCCTTAATGTTGTGATTCTCCTGACTACCTGCGCATCCCGGTGTGGCTGTACCAAATAACACGCCACCTGCCGCTCATCGCTCTGACTGTCTCTGCGAAACTGACGCGGCCGGGGGTCCGATCTCTCGGGCCTCGGTAATGGCTACACTCACGTCCTCTCTCGGCTCGCGATTCTATCTAACTGGTCGATGTAACTGATTCTCCAGGTGCAGAGTATCGCAGCCTCCGACTGCCCCGATATGACTGACCGATGGACCTGATATCACTGACTTCCTTCAAATGATCTGAACCCCACCCTCCCCACAAAGAGGCTTATATTGTCTCTTGGCTCCCTCCCTAAACCTGTGCATGCACCTTCCCTTGTTGAGGGAGGGAGGAGTGGAGGAGGGCGCAGTACAAAGCATACTTCATACATGCACCCTGGTTCTTGTAGATTGGGGAGTGGACCTGCCCTCTTAAGCTTACCCCGTCAGCTCTCCTTCCATGGTGCTTGTCCAAGTTGCCCTGCAGTTTGCTAATGGGGGGAGAGGAGTGCTCGTGGCACCATTACCAAGCTTGTCAGCAGTTTTTTCGGTGCTTATCACCCTTCAGAACGAGTTTTAACGTCTCTCGTGGCGGAAATCGGCCTACTATCTCGTCATTTCTCGGCGTGTACAAATTTAACGGGGCTTGCTAGGGAGTGGGGGAGAGAGGTTCCGCGCTGCAGCGACATNGTCATTTCTCGGCGTGTACAAATTTAACGGGGCTTGCTAGGGAGTGGGGGAGAGAGGTTCCGCGCTGCAGCGACATGTGTAACTGAGTATCCATCCTCTGAGTTGACCTGTCCTGGTTGTCCACGTGCGCGCGACGCATGTCAACTTGTAGGCGCTCGCGGGGAGGATAATATGGTAGGGGAGGGGGATTGTGGCAGCGACATTCTCTACTTACTATATGTGCAACGCATCAAAACATACTAAATTGGTTATGTATCGCCATGTTCGTAATAAATATGAAGTCGGCAGTACTTTATTCTTAAAAAAAAATGTAAATGAAAAAAATGAACAAAATTGTAAAATATTTAATTGTATAATAATTTTACAGTTTCACTTGTCTAACGTATGAATGAATTGATAAGGCCCTTTGCTATGAATTTTTAAATATGGTGGAAGAATACACAATGTGCATACGAGAAGACCTTAAGTATGGCTAACAAAAGGGATCAGTTTACAGTGAACAGCATATACCCGGTCTACCATGTAAATAAGAGAAGTTTGTTATTTTTATTCAGTGATTTACAAGAACTAATTGCAATAGTTGCATCATGTAGGCGCCAACAAGTGAGATTATTACGGGCAGGAAAGGACAAACGACTTTCCGTATAAACACAAGATTTGACGGTAATGAATCAAGAAATAATTTTTCACGGATTCATATTGGTAACACCAAAAAAAATTGGAAAGCTTTCGAAAATTCTAACAATTAAAAAGGTTTTTTTAGTTTTTAAATGATTTGTACTTCTTTTAGGAATATGAAAATTTTTATATTTCTTAAAAACCTGCGACGTTAAAAATGTTATGTTAACCTTCAAGCGAAGCTTAAAATCTGTTGGTGCTTCCTTGTTGGTTAAACTCAACAGAGCGCAAAAAGAGTGAAGTAAAATTTCTGGTATTTTACTGTTTAAATATTAATATCAAATAAAGCACTCAATATGATATATTGATTTCATGGTGATTTTTATACTTGAAACTATATGTAAAGTAGCGTGTACTGAATTCTCACATTACGTGCATTAGAACAATACGAAATAATTTTTGTAAGCTTTATCTTTTACTAACAGTTGAATAGAAAATGCATGCACTCACTACTATGTTTTTCCTTCTATGGCATATCAAATCAAAACTAAATTATTTCATGTAAATTCAATAATAATAAAATAACTTTTTAAGCTGCAAGTTTTACGTAAAATAGGTCATAAATGTTTTATCACAAGTATTAAGAAAATATACAGAGATTCTTTGAAACGGATGATGTGTGGCATAATTCCAACACTTACCTGAAGAAAGACATGCATAGTGAAAGAACGAAAAAAGGTACGATATTTACGCAGTCAACTCGCAATGCCAAAGATTTTCTTCCCGAGTAACTTATTCTTTATTTCACTGAATAATACTAGTTACAATGTGAAATTGTCGATTTCAAAAGCTTCAAAATCAAATTTTTTAAGTTAGCAAAAGACCCAGGAAGGTAAACAAATGCTGATATACTGTAGAATAATCCATAATTGAAACTACAGCCAGGATTAATAGAGGCCAAGTTATTGTTTGCGAAATGTTTTATGACCAACTACGTGGTCCTAAGAGAGCATAGTAAGATAATTATAAACAGCATTGCTAGAATTCAACACAATGTGATTTGAGGTTTTGTAATATGCGAGAGTGCATTAGACTGTGGGAACTTTATCCCCGATTGAGGTGAAAAAGGGTGGGGATGGCGCATAATCGGTACGTAATCCTGTGGGTGAGAGAAGTGCCCAGAGTAACCAACTTAGGCCTCTTTCCTTTACGAAAATTTCGAGATTGAATCTGCGAGAAATCGGGCTAAGTTAGGGTAACGCACATTCCAAAATTTCAACATTTCAAAGTCCCATAAAAGTATTCCAGTTGGAAGCAGCAAAACGTTTTTTTGCATTATACCCTTGCTATAAAATTCCTGTTACGTTGAATTTTATTACTAACGATTTTCAAGAAATAATTACTGCAACTTTTTCTACGAACTTTATTACAGAGGACATTACACAGATAGGTGTCGAAGGTTGCAACCAATAAATGGTCAAAAGGTAGACGTATGTGAAAAAAAATGAACCTCCTTGGTGCGGAAAATGAGTTTCGCNTGCAACCAATAAATGGTCAAAAGGTAGACGTATGTGAAAAAAAATGAACCTCCTTGGTGCGGAAAATGAGTTTCGCATCTTTCATTTACGTATGAGTTTCATGGACCAGAAATAAAGAAATACCATTGCCAGTTTAAGTGCCTATCATCTTAAGAGAAACGAACATATATAACTGATTAGAATAAAAAAATTATGAAAATATTTAACACAGTATCAGAGTTTTGGCGAAATTTATGGCCAATATCACTAAGGCGCTTTCACACCGTATTCTCAGTTGAAAGCCCTATTCAACAGTGAATGTAGGTGTTGGTTTAATATTATATCTCACGTTAGTTTTAAATGTAGCANCAGTTGAAAGCCCTATTCAACAGTGAATGTAGGTGTTGGTTTAATATTATATCTCACGTTAGTTTTAAATGTAGCACGTCTCCCAATTGTCTTTAAGTACATAGCGTTGACGCAGAAATATTAACTGAAACGCAAGTGAAAAATTAATAGATTTGGTCTCAATGTGCACTTATTGCAATAAAAATAAGCGCACTATCCACAATGAGCGAAAGCAGATGTATATTACCACGACGGNTCAATGTGCACTTATTGCAATAAAAATAAGCGCACTATCCACAATGAGCGAAAGCAGATGTATATTACCACGACGGGCAATATTACAAGTCAATAAAATTTAGAAGAGAGACTGTGCATATAGACGACATCAGGAGACGCTAAAACCGCTGCCAACATTGCATCGTATAATGTCGTGCAACATCATCCCCGGCGGGTCCACTCCCCGATTTTCGCATGTGGGGATCGTTCTGGACGATGCCGCTTGCCAGCGGGCTTTCTCGGGGTACTCCCGCTTCCCCCGCCGTTGCATTCCAGCGCTGCTCCATTCTAGGGTTTCATTTCTGTCATGCCCGGGGATGACGGTCACCTACGGGTCCCAGCTGGAAAGACCGTCACTCGGAGGGTGTTGCCTTGCCCTGGGTGCACTCCCCACACGTCATTATTATTATTATTAGACTAGAGTGGGAAGGGTGTTCGTTTGACGAATTGTCCGCCATCTGGACCGTTGCTCACCAAACTGTGCTAGGTTTTTTTTTCAGAGGAGTGGAACCACGAAGGAACAATAATGTGCCGTGTAGGCTTTGGGTGGCACAGAATAATAACGAAATTTCTTCTCCCGATAGGTACAAGCTTTGCCGTAGCCTTTTCCCGCCGTACACACACACTCGCAGAGGCATCACCGCCTGCATTATCGCGCGAGGCGACTTGCCGACGGAGTACTGCATTCTTGACGTCTCTGAAGTAGTCATCAACTGGCAACCCAAACAACTGCAATTTCGTTTGAAGTTTTGTCTTTATCGGTTGTTACTGACGCATAAGGAATGTTTCCCTGAAATCGTGACGATGACGCAGGATTTAATTTATAAACACTTGCCTGTCTTTGTACACACCAGCCCACGCTCAGTTCCCGGGTCGGTCAGCATACGAAACAGGCCGTACCTGCAGCTGCTAGAAGGTGTGCCACAGCCATACAAAACTTGAGTATTTTGGCGAGAACCGTTGGCCGGAGAGGGTTTCATGAAGGCAAAATTTTTGTCATTTGATTAATTAATAATGCTACGAAAAAATATCCATTAAAGCAGATGGTTGCGCAGTTGTAAGCCATAACACGAGGACAACCTCTCTATTACTACTGACAGTGATGACAATACCAATCTGATATGCACTCCTTCAACACTTTCGGCAAAGAAAATACTACATTGTAATATGCTGTCTGACATCACGTATTTTCTGAAATAGTTTTAATAAATTCCTGTTCAAACATAATGCTTTCAGGCTCCCTACATGTCTCGTTAATATCTTTAGGTCATAGGCCGCATTGCGTTTTCCGACTAATTTTGCATAAAGAACCCCCCCCCCTCCCCCAACATTTTTACATTTATTCGGATACAACCTGCATACATGGCTTCACTTCACTGTTCATCTGTTTTGCTTTGTTGCGTCGTCTAGGTTTTCTGGCTGTCTCTGCACATAGTGTCCTCATTGTTCACCCGTCTGGTTACTCGTCCTGTGTTGTATCTAGTTTATTTATAAAATTCTTGTATTAATTCAGCGTGGGATTAATATATTTTTCAAATATCTGTTGAAAATTTGCAAATCTCGGTTTGTTTTCATTGTGTGTTTAATGTCATCCTGTACTCAGATTTTCTGTGGCGACATTTAATGTATGTGGGAATTTTTCTAGTTACAGTTTGGAAGTANATGTCATCCTGTACTCAGATTTTCTGTGGCGACATTTAATGTATGTGGGAATTTTTCTAGTTACAGTTTGGAAGTATGGCACTTTTCGAATAGCCATCCTGCGTCACTTCAGATATAATCAGTCTAATGATTTGACTTTCTAGTCTTTGATGCTATACCGCCACTGTGGAAGACAGTGTGGCTTATAGTGTCGTGGTTAATGCCCCCAGGCACAGNCACAGATCTCCCGGCAGGCTAGAGGTGTACGGGAATGAAGGGGGGTGGCAGGGAGGCCTACACAGCAGGATGCGCAGCAAGACACGTGTAACTGCGTCCCACCACCTGCCTTGTTCCACATGTCACCTGGTTATGCTGGTGTGGAGGGGAGGGGGGAGTTGTGGGCCAGCGTCGCTGTCGTTCTAAAATTCCTAAACTGTCACACGACTAATCCCCCCTCGTCTCTTCGATGCTGGCACATATTTTTGCCTGCTTTTGGCATAATTTTAGTTTAATTTCGCTTCTAGAGACTAATCTATTCTGTGCTCTTGGTTCACGCTATGTGTGTCTCCAGGTGGCTGGTTGTCACACGTGGCGCGACAGCTGCGACTTCCCCTCCCTATGACTTTGCTTCTACTCCCCGGTCCTCTTATCTGGCTATTACCCTGTCTGCACTCTGGTGCGCGGCTCTAGGTTTAACAGGCGTGGCTCTGCTTGTAACAAGGGCCTAACTCTCCAGGTTTGCAGGTTACAATACACAAGGTTTTCTATTCACAGAAACTGATGCATTTCTACCTGGGTTCTACTCCTGCCATCGACTGCATGTTACAGCACATCTAACTCCTGGTTATCTATTTGAACTCGCAAAATACCTAGGGCGATACAATTCTGAACTATTTAAACACCTCCAGTACCACACATTGGACCCAGTACAATTTTAATTAACTTTCTTACATGGTAACTCACCAATTTACATGGTTATATTACAAAATGACCCTCAAAATTACTTGAATTATTCTTCTGTGCTTCGGTCTCCTCTTAGGGCGGAACACCTTCTTGAGGTATAAAAACAAACAGGTGGCGGATGGCCTGTATCTATTGCACAGCTGGCAGTTTTTATGTTTTGGTGACAGGAATTAATTTTACGTTACGTACGACTACAAGATCGCTAAGAATAAACACTCTTACATCTAGGCTGGTAACTCTGTTCAAGGGTTCACACTACTGGCTGGCACTCGGCCAGTTTTTACAAAACCGACACACACTTAATATATCCTAATTTACACCAGATGTGGTGTTATTGTTACTATGACACACAGGTCGTGAAAAAAAAAGAAAAATACTCTCTTATCTTACTATTTCTGCCACCTCCCTCTTATGCAGGCAGTGCTGAAAAACAACAGTATTGTAGATACTGGAAAAATACACACCCTATTCTTATCTTAAGTAAGTACACTCAGATACAGGCATCTGGCATTTATTTTCACCTAGGACGTCCTACACTTATTTTTCACCGCACCGATGTGGCTTCTCACACATTGTAAGGTTACACAGATAAATAATTAAAACACTTCGTCGCACTTTTAGTTCCATGGTAAGGTAGTGCGCGCCCCTTACCTTCCTCTCACAGCAGGTGACATGAGAAAAACAGGCTTCCCTCATGTCACACAGAGTCTGTCAAAATTACTTTAATTGTTGTAGTCAGGTCGGTTCGCGAGGTCTGTACTTGCGACACTACCTGTAGAAGCCTGGTTCCTCCCGGCCTCTGCAGATGCGCCAAGGTTGCACACGCCTGGCTTCAATCCCCGTCGGACTAGGGGGCGGGTTGACCCGCACTGGATCCCTGACAGCGTGCGGGGCAGAAGTCTGCGTTGTCATCCTCTCGCCCAGCAGGCTTGAAGCTGCCGCCTCGGAACTCGTACCTGGCTCGGCTGCTGGCATCCGGTACTTCCTCGCCTGTAGGGTTTGGTGTCGGGTTCGTTGCTCGGCTGGTGCAGATTCGTCTTGGGGTAGCTCCGTTTTCCCTGTTACTTCACTCGCGCTTTCTTTCTCTTCTTCGTTTATTTCCGCCTTTCTCCCGCTCGACTGTTCGCTTTCGCTCGCCCTTCCGCTTCTGCCCACTTCTCCTTCGTTCGTGCACTCTCCCTCCCTCGCCTGTTCGCTTCCGCTCACTCGTTCTTCGCGCGTATCTTCTCCCTCCCTCGCCTGTCGGCTTTCTCTTGTTGCATCTGGCGCCTGTGTATTTTCCGGCCGATAAGTGGCTGTGGTTTCCAGCTCGTTTATCGGCAGGTGTTGGGGCCCCTGCGCCCTTGAGACACTGCGATAGCGCGGAGGGGCAATGGCCGGCTTATCGTTTTGACCCCCTATCCCCGCGCCCTGGCACACCATTCGGTGACCTAGTGACACACTGCGGGATTCCCCTGGGCTGTTATTTGTACTTCCTGTGGGACTATCGGGGTAGGGTTCGGGTATAGGGCGCATCTGGTTCCGTGGCACCTTATGCATATTCCCCCTCTCGTCCTCTGCCCAATATACATTCCCCTGCCTCTCGACTATTATATACGGCCCCCGCCACTTAGGCGCAAATCCCGCACAGAATTTCTCACTAGCTCGGCTTAAAGGATGGTTGCGTATTAATATGTGACTACCCTCGGGCAAGTGATGTCTGGTGGTCGCTTGTTTGGGGTATTTCCGCCGGATATACCGTTGTTGGTTTCTCTGAGCTGCTCCAGTTCTCCATACAGCCTCTCTTCGTATTTCTTCAGGGGTGGGAAGTTCTGTAGGTTCTGTCTCCCATTGCCATTCATGAGGTCTGCGGAGAGTATACCCCAGTATTAGGTGGCTGGGAGAAGTTCCAATGGCATCGTTGTGCCGACGTCGCAATGTATACAGGATCTCAGGTAGCTGTGTGTCCCATTGAGTATGATTCGTCCCCATTCTAATTCTCATATTCTTCTTTAGTTCTTGATTCCTGCGTTCGGTAGGGTTGGCCTGTGGGTGGTAAGTTGGAGTCGTCCAGTTTTCAGCCCCCCATGTCTCACAGGCCTTCCTCCATTTCCCCCCCGTAAACTGGGTTCCATTATCGGTTAACACACATTTCGGGTACCCCCATCGTGGAAATATCTCTCGCTCCATTTGCCGGATTATTGTGTGTGCCTCCTGGTTGGGTAACGGGAACGCCTCTGTCCACCTGGAGAACAGATCGGTCACGACTAGGAGGTATCTCTTTCCTCGGGGTGTGCGTGGGTAGGGGCCCATGATATCGACTGCGATGTGTGTCCATGGAGTTTTCGGTCGACGGGGTGTGTATCGTATCTTTGGTGTAGGGTAGGCCTTGTTTTCATAACATTTCTGACACCTGGCGACGTATGCCCTCACATATCGACTAATTCCGTGCCATGTATATCTGTTGGTCAGGGCCCTTAAGGTGTTGTGAAAACCCGGATGTCCTGTGTGGGGGTGGTCAAGGTGGTGTTCACAGATACTGTCTCGTAGCTCGTGGGGACCCAGATTTTCCATTGATCTGCTTGTGGGTGCGCTCTGGCCCAGATTATGCCATCTCTTCCCTCGTACTGTTCCGGATACCTCGTCATTAACCCCTGTAATTTGGGGTCGGCCTGCTGTTGGTCTCGTAACAGATTTTTGTTTTCATGGAACTTTACTAACTGTAGTTCCACGTCATCCGGCCGTGGGAGTTTTGGGGAAGAGGGGGGCAGCATTCGCTCCCAGTCGTCAGTTTCTGTTTCTTTGTTGGGACTCAGTGGTTGACGGGATATGGCATACGGCAGCTCGTATTTTGANATGGTGAAGGAGAATTCCAGTAACAATAAGGCCCACCTACCCAATTTGGCTTTCTCGTCACTCTTGGTTTTCAGCCATGTAAGGGCCTTATTATCCGTCCTGAGAATGAATGGTCGGTCCTCAAGGTAATAGCGGTATTTGCGGACTGCCCAAATAACCGCCAAGCACTCCTGCTCATTGCTGTGGTAGCGGCGTTGTGTCTCGTTTAGGATGGTACTAGCATACGCGATAATCCGTCGCCGGTTCTGTGACTGCCCCTGGTATAGGACAGCGCCAATTCCGGCTCCACTTGCCTCGGTCTGTAAAATTAGGGGTAATTATGGCATAGGCCGGTATAGCATGGTTATGTCGCCATATTGCGCCTTTAATTTTCGGAATGCTTCTTCGTGTCTGTCCACTTCCAGCGAGTTGTTTTAAGTAGAAGTTTATTGAGGGGAGCCATAATAGGGGCGACATCTGCTATAAACTCTCTGAGCCAATTACATAACCCCAGAAAACGTTTCAACTGTCTCCTGTTAGTTGGTACTCTCGCCTCCTCAATCTCTCTCACTTTCTCGGGCTTTGGATATTTCCCATCGGGGGTAATTATGTGCCCTAAGTATTCTACTCGGGTCTTCCCGAAGTGACACTCCTCCAGTCTGCACGTGAGTCCATGTAGTTCAAAGCGCTCCAGGACTTTTTGCAAGTGTACCTGATGTTCTTCCCATGTGCCGAATATACAATGACATCGTCTAGGTATGCTAGGCAAAATTGGCTGCTATAGCCCGTCAAAACTACTGCTGACATCAGTCTTTGGAAAGTAGCGGGTGCATTCTTCAACCCGAAGGGCATTACCCGAACTGCAGGGTTTCACCTTCTGGGGTTGTAAACGCCGTATATTTCCTGGTTCCTGGGTGTACCGGGATTTGCCAGTATCCACTGCGCATGTCTAGAGTGGAAAATATACATGCGTCCCCTAGGTCGCGGAGCATATTAGCCAGGTTTATAGTTGGGGGTGCTATAGGGTATGTGATATTGTTTAAGGCCTGGTAGTT
>NQII01003693.1:259432-321849 GCA_002778355.1 Clitarchus hookeri
AAAAAAAAAAACAGGGCAGCAGACCCCATAGTAAACACGTTATATAAACATATCAACCACTCCACTCCCTACCCCCCTCCTCCGGGTTAACCAACCCTTCCGCCCCATCCGTCCTCAGTGCGATTGATCGGCGCGCTGTTTTCGCGAATGTCAGAGGAAAAAGGGGTGTGTCGGAAAATAAAATAAAAAAACACAGAGCATTCGCCATTTTCCGCTTTCTCCTCTAGCGTGGACCATTTGGTCCACGTTATCCCCCTTCCTCTTCCCCGCCCTCCCACCAACACCACAATTCGTTCCTCCTTTATCACAGGATGAAGCAAACCACGCATCCGAAAATTCCGCTGACGGCTATTTTCCCAATGACAGTTTTCGGGTTGGCTGCAAAAGTGACACGTGTTTGCGATCTTTTCGGATATGAAGCCGTCTGTGAGCCGTGCAAACAGTCACTACAAGAGTCAGGGCAACAGACTTCTTCAAGCGTCTATCATTGAGAGCAATTTAAAAATGTCTTTAAAATTTCTGAAAAATAACACGCTTTTCCGCGCAAAATAAGTGTAATGGATTTTCGCTGGTATATGCGTACGTGTGTATTTGAGTAGTGTTTGTGTATATATTTGAAAACATTTATAAATATGCAGTACATATATCATAAACAAATGATGAGGTAGACCATTATTCGTCTTCTTCGCCTGCACCCAACGTTGACTCAACCCCCACCAATACAACTGTCAACGGTCACTTCATGTACAATAAAAAAATGGGATTTGTTTACGTTTGAATTTTAAACAGAACCATCATTTTAAATGAACGAAGTACTTTGACTAACTTCAATATATTCTAGCTGCGTACGAACTAGGTTAAAGGATGTATACAAGCATCTCAAAGCATGTATTTACATAAGCAGTGTTCAAAAACCTCATATCCTACCCACGTTGCTCTTGTGGTGCTTTACGTAAAAAAGGAGGCCATTGTTGGATCACAGAAAATGGCTACTACGCAGCACGTGTGCACACTCTGTCCCATAACTCTCCCCTACCCCACTTTCCTTGCTCAATCTCTCCACACATATATATATTTACACACATACACACACGCACACAAACACACCAAAGATGCAGGCAGTATTAACCTCCCGCTTTCCACTGTTCAGCTGAAGGGACACTTATAATACTCTTTTGTACTATGCAAATCGCAGTTTACACCTAAGGCCTGCCCTAACAACACGTGATTTCTGCTAAAAGTATGTTCGCAATCAACAGATTTTTTTTGTGAAATCCCTGCTTGTGATCTACTTTTTGGAATTGTTTTGTATTCTTCTACAATATGATAATTTTACTTTGCAATGGAACAAATATCTATATTGATGAGCCAATCACGACAAACGATGANTCTTCTACAATATGATAATTTTACTTTGCAATGGAACAAATATCTATATTGATGAGCCAATCACGACAAACGATGGCATTTACAGGAATATAAATATGTAACTAACATTCGACTTGTTCTCTCATACGCTTAAACCATTAATATGCCAACGATATAAGACTATTTTCATATGGATTTGAAGATTGTGCTTCAAATATAAAGTTAATATATGAAATTGCATACTTTCACTGTAAGGTTTACAGGAAGTATGTTATATGTTTAAGTTGTAACTGTGTAATTAAATAATGCGATTATTAACAAAGTTTTATTTTTAAATTGTATCCAATTAACCGGTACCCTATTATAAATTTTGTTTTAAGAATGGGAGTAATAAAAGCAATAAAAGAAGAAAGAACGTCGTAATTTCGTGCTCAAACTTTAAATGAAGCTCTAAAATATAAGAGTAAGACAGAGCCAACTTACTTTTGGCAAGCTGTTCGGAGTTGCAGCAGTGAAGTTACAATGAAATGTTAGCTGTTTTTGACAAATACAAAAATTCCAAGTTCTAGGCAATATTTGTTTATAATGAACGTGTTTATTTCTGTTTCAAAGTACTGTTTATGAAAAAAAAATTAATTTTTACTAGAAATTCACATACCCTGTAACATTGCCGTTAAATCGCATCGTTAGCACTTTGAAAGAACATTTTCTAAATAATGTATCTTATTTCCATCGTGTTCATACGTTCTTACTCATGCTTTGATGGTTCGTCAACTATTAAAAGAATACACACACCCCCTGTAATGAGAATAAGGATTCGGTACAACTTTTTAAATCATTCAAGTCATAAATCTTATATTGCATAAGTGCAAGCCCAACAAATCGATTCGTTGATTTTTTTTACACTACTGTAGAAGTATTTTTCTAATTGCGGTTTATTATGAGTCACGTACAGCTATGATAACGTGTATAAAACCAACTTAAAATGTTTGTAACAGAATGGGATTTCGATCAATTATACTTGAGAGCCTATAAATGAACGCATAGCTTGATGTTGTCTCTCGAGTTATCGCCCGCCATATTGCCTTTAGAGCTCGCAATGAGAACAAATCTGGCTCTAGGAATCATTTAGACTTTCAAATAGGGAAATCCATCATCTGATGGGTTGTAGATAGCACCTAAATATTGTTAACATTGATAGTAATCTCAAAAAAAAATACCTTCAACAATATTTTGATTTTTCCAACAAAAATGTTTTAATAACCTAAGAGAATCCACAAAACCGATTACAGAAATTTTCAGTATTAGAAACAGAACATTATGTTTGGCAAATATGATTGTGGTGGAAATAATCAAAATATTGACGAAGTTGTTCTGTTGGAGGTACCACCTTGAGGAGCCAAAAAAACTGGTACGGGCGTGCGTATGACAATAACAGAGGTATGGAACCAATCAGAGTAACGCGATGCGGTCGGCAGCTAGATCGGTTACTGCTGCTACAATGGCAGGTTATCAAGATTTAAGTGAGTTTGAACGTGGTGTTATAGTCGGCGAATGAAAGATGGGACATAGCATCTCCGAGGTAGCGAAAACATTTGGATGTTCGCGTACGACTATTTCACGGGTGTATCGTGAATATCGGGGATCCGGTAAAACATCACATCTTCGACATCGCTGCGGCCGGAAAAAGATCGTGAAAGAACGGGACAAACGACGACTGACAGGAATCATTAAACGTGACAGAGAAGAGAGAAACTACGGTTATTGTAGTTTATCACAGCAATGATGACGTTTGCAGGATCTATTTCCTACAGAACTGGCACCGACGAACCTATGAGCCTCGCAGTTTAACTTTATACGACCTTATATGACTGCAGAAAAGGTTATTACGGTAGAACATCAACCCACATTTGAAGAAAATATACCTCATCCGGTTTGGATTCTTCATACATCCATGTTATTTATGACGAGGTGCAATGTGGTTGGGCAAGAATAACTTGCCGCAGTAGCTCCAGGGATTAGTTTTCTCTGGCGAGGATGGTTCGGCAGATGGGGTGAGCTCTGTTGAAGATGGCGCAGCCAAAGAACCAGATGGCTCTCCCAGTGGTGTTGGTACAGTAGTCACAGGTGAAGGAGCTACTGAAACAGCCGAAGACATCGTTGAAGGCGATGTAGTTGCTGGAAGGCGGTCCATTGAGTATTCTTATTAGAGTAACTTATAGAGTCGGTCTGCTCTCCACGACGTCTGCCAACAAACTGAGCTCTCCGTCATGAATCTAGTAGCCTATATAGCAACACACATGTCACATAAAACCATGCGGCCATGCCTCCATGTATTCCTTTCACCAGTAAACATTATCAACTCCAACCAGGTGTTGGACTAATTGTTTATCCTCCAGGTGTATGTTTTCATCCTTTTCTTAGGTCTCTATCTTTCCACCTATATATCCCATGGAAATGCGTCGTCTCCCTCTCTCTTACTGCCCATATGGCTGTGATCAGATCATGTGAGCGGTTCCTCTGTTATTAGGACCGGTGACTACATATTACAGAGATTTTTTTTAAAATGTTTAAAGAATTTTTTTTTTACAAAATCGTTAGCTTCATTAGATGAAAGCTTGTTCCGACGACGCATGCCTCAACACGATGATTTTTTCTGCACACGACATTTAGAAGCGACAGCTGCTTAAGAGGATGGTAAATTTCCAACGCTGAAAACCCCAGTTTACCAAAACGAGCCATAGCATTAACTCAAACAGAGAAGCTAAAGCGAAAATGACTTGACACTTTCAATAAAGAGTAGGTAGAATCGCCAATGCTGAACGAACGAAAAAAATAATTCCAGAGACTCTAAACGACTAAAAAAATTACACAGCCATTTTAAAATCAATTAATCTATGGTTTCCTTCATTGCGGACATTTTGTAATTTTTACAATATATAGTTTATGTGAAAGTATATATTTTGATCGATAAATTGCAATGTAAGGCTTCAGCGTATCATTGCAAGCGATGAAAGGTGGGAATGGTTGTACCTCTCGCACGTTTTAAAATTTCTCAGTACCCTTCGCGAGACTAGCCATGTATTATAAATTATGGGAACTGCCTAGTGTAAAATATCTCCGATTGTGAGAGTGATATGAAATAATAATCTTCTGTCCCTCACGGCATGAACTTGTAAATGTTATGCACCTCTCTGCTAGTGTACACTATGTAACGCTTATGGGAGTAATGTAGAAAAAGAGGATCAATTTATTTTCTGTCTCTCACGACAAGACCTTGGAAATTTTATGCACCTCAGATTTGAGACTAGATTTTACGAGAAATCCTTAGCCCTCCACTAATTAAATTCTGTACAGTTCCCACACTCCTACTTTTGGCGAAGAATAGGAAATTGAATAGGAAATTGGCGTGTGGGGGAGTGCAGTTATATTTGCGGTCAATGCGAACGGGATTTGTTCATGGTACAAGGTTCAGTCTCCCTCTCAGCCAATGGGAATTTGATTTTGGTTGCAGCCAATGAGAATGGGATTTAGTGAGGGTACGAAGGCGTGTCTGAAAATAGTCCGATTTATTCTCAAAATACTGCAGACAGAACGTTATATTTCCTGGCTGCCTGGACACAATCCAAAGACAAGCCGACTCGGTACAGGCTACCTAAACAGTGCAGAGCAAATATAAATGGAATACTTAATATCAATATATCAAAAAATAATTTCCAATAGAAAGTTACAATAAAAGCAAAGAAAAGTACGCGAAGCTGATATATTTTCCACACCTTAGGATGTACATGTATTATGCAAAAAAAATTTCTATCAGCCACGGTTTCATTATAAATAAAACTCACGATAATGGCCTTGATCTGTGCANCAAAAAATAATTTCCAATAGAAAGTTACAATAAAAGCAAAGGAAAGTACGCGAAGCTGATATATTTTCCACACCTTAGGATGTACACGTATTATGCAAAAAAAATTTCTATCAGCCACGGTTTCATTATAAATAAAACTCACGATAATGGCCTTGATCTGTGCAGCGTAGAGCAGGTTTTAAATGTATATTTATTCAGAAATATTATTTTAAAATCGCATTTAACATATTGTGCAAAATACGCTCGTTATCAAAGCCACATAAGAGACAAGAAAATTACAAATGTTTTTTTTCATTCAAGTAATGTACGCCTTTAATATTTTCTTCGGGTTTTAGTGAGCCATGCAATCATTGGAATTATGACGAGGAAAGGATATCTTGTCCAAGGCTGTAATTTTCAAGTATACTTTTCCGTCACAACGAACACTGAATAAAATTATCTAGGAAATAATACCCCCCCCCTCACAAACAATGTTTTAAATATTGTAATTATACTTTTTGAGAGGAGAAAAATTCCTGAAATTCAACTTTTTTTTAGTTCATCAAACGTACTTTTACTATTTTACCATGTATTTTTTTTATGGCGAGTGATTTACCACATATAATTTTTATAGAGATTGTGTTAGCGCGAATCAGATTTTGAATGGAAGGATCACAGACTAATATGCATTATATTTTCCCTGTGTGCTGGCCTTAATTTTGTTTTAAAGTAATTACGTTTCATAAGAAATAAAGGTGCTAGGAATGTGTGTGACGAGTGTTTTATTTTTCATCCATCAGAATGTTCTGTCTTTTTTGTCATCAATCAGTGTGGTCACGTGTATATTTTTTTTTATTTTTCGTCCGTCAGTATGTTGTCGTGTGTATTTTTCCCAAGTGTCGAACCTGGACCCTCCTGTCAGTGTGCCCTCGTGTATTCTCTAATGGGCTAAAGATAAAAGTATGTTTATTTTTTTCCCGGCGTATTAAAGTTTGTATGATAAAATAAATACGCATTCGTTAATATCTTTTGCAACTTATTAAAGTTTTACATGATAAATTAATATGCAATCGATCTCTGTTGTAATAATAAATTTAACCTGGGTGAAATGTAAGCCACTGTGGTCGAACGAGCTGCTCGCTCCTTTCCCAGGCTCCAGGTGGTCCGCGCGCACCGCCGGCTGCCTGCATGTTCAGCAGGAAGAGCAAAGTACAACGTATGCATTGCTGCCAGCTCGCAAATACTGCATGTGGTGCCAACCTTAACTCCGGCCATCTCTGCCGCTGCTACACGACACTTCTAAAGATAATTTTAGAGTCCACCTTTACCTGCAAAGTGTTTTACCCCTTGCCCTTAATTTATTTTTAAATAAATAATTCCATTCATACACCTAAAATATATATGTGATTTAAGTGCTAGCTAGAGTATAATTAAATATTTTAATTATTTTGAAGATGTTTTTCTTTAAATTATTACAAAACTGATGTACTAAATGATTTTTTTTTCTTTACCATAATTTTTTTTTAACTTACAGAGCAGGATATAACTCCAGATAAAAGAAAAAAAAATTATTACATTTATTTATGTACACATCACCTCTTCTGCATAGCAAAAAAAAAAAAAAAAAAAAAAAAAAGGAATACTTTTTTTTAACGAGCCTCTTCTCTGAGTCATGAATGGCATTACACACGTAATACTTTTTTCTAAATGTACCATGGATTGTTACAACTCCACAATCTTAGGACTTCGGGGTTGCATGGAGCACAGAAATGTCTTTGATTTTTGCTCTAGGGAAGTCTTGTGGCGTACGTCTCGACGAGCTGTCGAAACGGCGGGCAGCAGCGCTGCTCGTGAAGGACTACGACGTTCGTTCCAATGGGGCTCGCACAGCCAATCGCCGACTCTTGGCGTCTTCCAATCACTAGCACTGGGTACTCGCAAATTATGGCATCCTCAAATACGTTAGGAGTTCTGTCTGTAACATTTACGTCATCCCACCTTAGTCCGAGCGTTTCGTACGTCTCTAGGCGGCAAGCCTGTTGCGTGGTGCAGTCGAGGTGCTGCTATTGTACACAGTAGTAAAAAAAATTAAAACTTTGGTTTTTTCGTCTTCGTCGCTGTACGAGATGGCAATCTGCTTGCTGGTGTACAAGTCCAACGAGCGAAAACTTTGGATATTGCAAAACATTTTTTACTACATATTTATTTCACTCAATATTTTTGCTATATAAAAATTTTGAAGTCCCTATACACACACACATCAAGTTTCTAAATTTTTTAAAAAAATAATCTAAAACTTAATTGAGGTCCATACACATCAGTCATCTGTGTTCATGGTTGGTTTTCTCGCCGGGTAGTGCTTGCGAGTAAATTTATTTAAGGGGAGCATCTTCCACAGATCCAGCTTGTGAGTAGATAACTTCCACGGGGACGTCTTCCACGGGGGCGTCTTCCATCGGCTCAGACGTTGAGAGGGCTGCTAGGAGGGCCTTGCACCAAACCTTGCGATGCGGCGTGTCGGGAACCGAGCTGGTGCAGCCCTCGATACACTTCTTGCACGGGAGGCAGTCCCGTATGTCTTCGTCCTGCTGCAGGTAAGCCGGAAAGTACTTGAATACGGTCAAAATTTCGTGAGGTGCGTAGACCAGGAGAAATTCTTTCGGTGGGTACGGCAGCTCGTCCCGTTTGTCCAACGCACAAGTGAGCGCACCCTTCCAAATCCTAAAATAACCGAAATGATTTTATGGCCGCTCGGACAACACGTATACATTTATATTTTTTAAGAGCAAGGATTGTCGGCGCTTGTGACTGCAGTAGGCCACTGATTGCTCCTAATTAACAAATGAGAATCAGGGTTGGGGGTGATGGCCTGCTGACTAATTGGTCGAACGAAGTTGAGTAATTAGCCAATGGGAATCCGGTTTGGGGGTGCTGCAAACGTGACTAATTGGTCGAATGAAGATGAATAATTAGTGGGGTAACTAAACAATTAAATATATAAGAAAGGGAGAGCAGTGGGGGTCATTCGTCTGCTGCGCGTGTTGCAGGGGGGAACTCCGGAAATGTAATTTTTTTTAAGTAAATTTTTTAATAACATTTTTAAATATAAATTTTAAATAATTATTTTGTTAATACATTTTCTATAACTTTTAAATATTTTTTTGTATGTTTATAAAATAAAATTTTAATTTTTTTTAAATTCATTTCTTATAAATTGTTATTATAATTTTTTGGGTATTCAATGTCAAAGGTCCAAGGTCACCGAAATCCAACATGGCGGACAAGATAGCCACCGGGGAACTGGAATGACAGCATGAACAGCTCCTAGCTCCGATCCCCCATAATACTATATTTTCAGCAGCACGCAGTAGCCAATCAGACACAAATTGCGTTTCCAGAACATCACACATCCAATCAGAGAACAGGTAAGTTCACGTAAAACGAAGCGCCATGTCGCGCCGTTTCCTATCTATGTATTTACCTATTGTGCGTCTGCCATTACCTGCTAGTACTAAAAATTTGCTTCATCAAGTGTAGCTGTATTTCAAAATGATGATGAGTTTTAGAGATTTTGGACTGGTAACAAATCCCCAAAACAATTTCGCTTGTGATATAAAACGCGACGCTTGCTTCAGGATATTATGAAGAATTTTTGTGTAGTTGTTTTGTATCGCTTTCCATAGTATGGTGGTGGGCTGTATCCACCAACCCTCCCAATAGTTGGATTTGGGTCCGAAACCGCCGAACCCTCATATGCCACCGAATGGCTTTTAGCGTTGATAGACCAAAAGCCGAAGCTCCCATAACTCACTGGGTATTTGTTAAGCAAATGCACCCCGACACTTCCTCAAATAATCATTGGGTCGGCGGCGGGGGCAGTGTGAATGTGGGGATTTGGGCACCGGGCCCTTATTTAGGCGAGTTATTTGGTGTTGGGTAACAGGCAANTGTGAATGTGGGGATTTGGGCACCGGGCCCTTATTTAGGCGAGTTATTTGGTGTTGGGTAACAGGCAAACATAGCTTTATACTATGCGATGGGGACCGCGGTGGTGTAGAGGTTAGAGCACTCGCCGACCACCGAGGCGAACCGAGCTCGGTTCCCGGCGGGGGTCACTCCCTGGTTTTCAAACGTGGGAATCATGCCTGACGATCTGGAAGCTCCCATCACCCCCGCCCGTGCACCCATCCATACTCACCTACATCGCCTCACACTCATCGGCTCTTATAAGGGGTCCGCCTGCTTGGAGCTTTATTCCGCATTTGAGGCCGAGAAGTGCAAGGGCTGTAAGGGCTACACTGGCACGCACTACAAGTGCGCCATCGCCGCTACGCGCAAGGCTCTGAACTGGCGTGCAGTTTTCTCGTCGTTCTGCGTGTAGCTATGGGACTTTCAGGGGTGACCCCATACTTGTATTGCCGGAAAGTATGCAGCAAGGTTGATAGCATACCTTTTGGTTACTTTTGTGTGTATGTAACGCAGATGTAGCGCTTTGAAAAAGACGTCTCACCATTTTGGCGTGCTCTTAAATGGTGTTAATAATGTCCGTGACTTCTTAAAAGTAATATAAAGAGTAGTTGGAAGTGTGTGTTATTTTCGTAGTTCAGCACAATGAACGCACAGTTAATAGTTTCTTAAAATACCTGAATTTCAAACACACTGCTACGCAGTTATAGCTCAAGGCAGGCGGGCTCCTTAACACCCCGAAATTAGGAGCTGGCCAAAACTCTCCACTCCACCACTACGAGACGAAGACGTTAGTATTGCCTTATTAATGTATAATATATAGCATTTCTTGTTTCACATGACAATTAAAATCATAAATATATAGTCTATTCGCGGTTTCTTCGCACTTTACATTGAAACCTTTGAAAAATCAGCCTGTGTATGACGCGTGTGTTAATTTCCTAAATATGCCATATTTCACAAGCATTTTATAATTGTGTTAGCATTAAATTATCTTGTTTTTGGTTAAATTGAACTTTTATTTATGTTATCCATAAATTATTATATTTCATACAAAAAAAATGAAAACAGAGAGAAAACAGGCGTGTTATTAAAGCCCAGTAAAAACAGTTCTTATGCAAAATATCATTAGACTGAGTGTGCAAAAATGCGTTGCGTTGTCCCGTAGATGTAATTTTCTAGACTAGGTTAATCGTCGTTTGCATGAGGCGGAGGAGTAGCTTGAAAGAAGAACTTTAGCAGGGTTTCACAAAAGTCGGAAGTTACCGTGAATAGAGTATACTTGTAAATAACCATATAGTTATTCAAGTGAACGTTTTGAAATCATAACGTTTAAACAATTTTAGGGGGGGAATAGAGCATATATGTAACAGGCCAACCTAGTGAAAAATATCACGCGGACGGACGAGTCTTCTTTTGGCAGCTTGAAGGAACTGCAAATACTCTGTTCGTAATGAAGTCACGCGAATATGTGAGCAGGGGACGACGAGAAAGCTTTCACGTCACAGCTTTTAAAATTGCACTCGGGGTGCCGGCCTCCGTGGTTGAGGCTGGCTGTTTCGTTGCGACGGCGCTGCAAGTGTCTGGTCCGCGCTTCCGCCGTCGCTCAGGGAGTTCCTTCCCTCTCCCGCCAGTCAAGTGAGGAATACGTAATGACTGCTCTCTACTTTTACCAACTGCGTACATCCCCCTCGAAACCATTTACAAGAGACGTTCGTTATGCGGCGATAAACACTTCTTTCAAGGGCTACATAAGATGTGTTGTTGTTGAGAGATTTGAGAGGCTCTTAACGACGAGGTCTTGAGAGCCGATGAGAGTGGTATCAGTTGAGTATGGAGCAGCGCCGGGATGCAAGGGCGGGGGAAACGGAAGATCCCCGAGTAAACCCGGCTGACCATTGGTATCGTCCGGAAAGGCTATAAGTATAGTTGGACGTAAAGGATTTTCTTTAAAAACTAGGAAACTGCAGTTTTTTTTAAATTAAAAAAATCAATTTTTAAAGCATGCTGAATCAGCCAAGATTAAAGAATACTTAAGAATACAGAGGGTAAAACCATCGCTTGCTTTGCTAACTCCAGTCGTATAAGCCAGAAAATGGTGTCACTTGCCCCCTTCATGTCAGAGTACCTTTCGCCAATCAGCACCTGGTAACCATCCTGCCAGACCGCAACCCAGCCAATAGGGAACATTTTTCATCACGCAGTAGCCAATCAGAACATAAGGCCCTCGTAGGCAATCAGAGAATGGCTACGCCCTCATGAAAAGAAGAATCACGCCAGTTTATCTCTAAATACTTCTCTACTATGTGTCAAGACATTAAATAAGTATGTTTTTAATTATATCTAAAAGCTGTTACGAAGATTTTTCGATATATTGTTGTAGGCCTATTAAAAACTAATGTATACAGTTGATAAAGCGACTTAATATTCTCTATTTGAATAACATAAGCGAACAAAATACACGTTTATTTTACAAATCACGTACGTGCAAAGAAAATGAACGTGAGAAACCAACAGAGACAAGTTGACGAAATTGAATTAATTGGATTTATTTTCGTATCCACGGGAACAAAACATGAAATTTATTTTAATTTAGGCCAACCTATCAGTGTTGGTAGTGTTGCCTAAGATTATAAGTTGGTTGCCTCTATCGCCAGTGGTTCAAAAATGATGGCCAACTGTGCTTATTAATACCATTGTGTGCTGTAGCCGACTGATTTAGTTTATGCTGACCTGGTACATTCCCAGTTTCAAGTGCTCAACCAAAATGGTTCAGAAATTATAACCTACTGCGCCTACAAAATGTTTTTAGATCGTGACAGGATGAATATTTGCCTGTAAGGACTCACTTCGTGTACTATACAAGAACCTGCCACGACTCTGGGGCCTCACTGACACGACAGTTTAACTTATTGTCACTCTTAATCTGATTCAGCGAGAATTTTACTGCTTGCATTAGTTAACAGCTCGCGACTTATTCAAGAGTCACTTCATTAAATTTTACTGAAGATTTAGGAAAAACGTGTTAATTTTCCTTCACTTAATCATTAAGTGACATTTTCCACTTACTTCTCAACCATTTAATTTGCTGTTTTTCAGTGATTTGCTTTTCGACTGACGGATCAGTAAAAACCATGCGTTAAATAAATAAAAATATGAACTTATGACATCCATGAAATATATTTTTATAATATGTGTTCGTCTTTAACAATGCCATTTAACGTGGTGACATGGACATTCAGTCATTCATTTCGTTTTCTTGTAATCATCATTGCAATCATAAGTGCTATTTGTATTAAAAATTCTAATGTTCTCAAATAAACTAAAATTAAAAGAAATTGCATCACAATTTCATGCTACTTATTTGCCATACATTTTTAATACCTTTATTTTCCCCNACTAAAATTAAAAGAAATTGCATCACAATTTCATGCTACTTATTTGCCATACATTTTTAATACCTTTATTTTCCCCTCAAACGTTAACGTTCGCATGGTAGCTAAGGATGCAGTCCAGAAGCAGCATGCCCTTAGTTCAATTCCTGGGAAGTTTTATTTATTACTTTTAGTAAATTACCTAAAATTGCACAAAAATAACAGTGACTGTCGGAGATATGTTTATTTCTCGTAAACATTTCACTTAATTCAACAAGAACAATATTTAATTTACCGCATTCATTTGACTGTCACTTGTTCAATGAAATTACTTCCCTGAACACAAACCAGCTGTTTTCAACTGATTCTGGATAGAGCCTTTTTCACTGATTCGAGTAGTGGCATTTTACTGCGAATTAGTGATTTTACACTGATTCGAATCTAGAGTATTCTGGCATAAATTTCCTTGGTGACTGTGCACGAAGTGGTGAAGAATGTGCATCCCTACAAGTTTTAACGTGTATCTGTAAATTACCATTTCGTGAAAAGCACTTTCTTTAATTGCTATCTGTATTCTTCGTCGGCCATTATTTTCTTGTCTTTGAAAACATTAGCTAACTTAAAAAGATGCGTGATTACAAATAACTGCGGATAACGTTTATTTAAGCTACAAACATTCATTGCGATACTTCAATAGCTCACTGGTCCGAACAAGTAATCGAAACGTGAGCAGATTTTTAATTTGACAAGAAAAAAAAAGTATGATTACGATCACGACCGATAATATCCCTAGAAATATGATGGAAGGGTCAAACATAAAATAATTTACCGGACTGAAAGCTGAAACGGCTGGGAAAGAGAGGGCGATATGCCACCTCTCGCATCAGACTAAGAACTGTGACTTGGCGGGAATTTGCAACATCATTTCTCTGCAGAGGTTGAGAGAGGCGACCAGAAGCCAAACACGAGTGACCACCATGAAATCAAAATAAAATATTTTACCCTCTAGCACACATTTGTGGCAGTGGTGGAGGTCGAGGTATAGTAGGTAAATGGTGGCGGAGGTGAAGAGGAGAATTATTAATAAAGAACGAAAAAATCCGGTGGGGGTGGAGATAGCAGAACTAAAGTGAGTAAATTGAGCTTGCTAAGTTGATTGGTGTTCTGGGGGGCCGGCCATGGTTTCTGGGGTGGGAATAGTTTTGAAACGAAGGTGCGAGTAAATGGTAGGGGTTGAAGTACAGCGAGTAAATGGCAAGGGGGATGGGAAGGGTTCGGACGTGATGTAAAGTCAACAATTCTTCAATTCTTTAGAGGGTGCATTTGGGGGTGGTGATCGACTAAATAACTAAAGAAAAATTGTTGTTCGGGGTTGGTTATCTCCTGGCAGCTTTACTTAGAATATATCTGCACCCAACGAAAATCGAACACAGTAGCTCTTACATGTAGTTTGATTCAAGTTTCCCAAAAATTTTTAATGTTAAATTTTTAAACTCTTTTTTACATTGTTATGACATTTCACTTTTTTTTTATTTGTTTCATTTTAAACATTTTTTTTACTTTCACATCATTTTATCTTTTTGGCCACAAAGCTATCCAAAGGTCATCCCAGATCAACTTCAAGGTTACAAATTTCCGTTATTGGTCGACGCCTAACCGGAATAAAACATCACGAAAACTGACATATTTCTTTCACTCTCCTCTTACATCCTTTATGTCCCAGAACACAAATGCGTCTACTACCTAGCCACAGTACATTGTAGAGCCAAAAAAAAAAAAAAAACTGGTACACCTGCCTAATATCGTGTAGGGCCCCCACGAGCTCGCAGATGTGCCGCAATACGACGTGGCATGGCCTCGACTAACGTCTGAAGGTATGGGAGGCAATTCACAAAATGAATCCAGCAGGGCAGTCCACAAAGGAGTGCGAGGCGGTGGAGATCTCTTCTGAAAAGCACGTTGCAAGGAATCCCAGATATGCTCAATAATGTTCATGTCTGGTGATTTAGGTGACCAATGGAAGTAACTTAAGTCAGAAGAGTGTTCCTGGAGCCACTCGGTAGCAAATCTCGACGTGTGGGGTGTCGCATTGTCCTGCTGGGATTGTCCATGTCTGTCGGAATGCACAATGGTCATGAATGGGTGCAGGTGATAAGACAGGACGCTTACGTATCTGTCACCTGTCAGAGTCGTATCTAGACGTATCAGGGTTTCCATTTCATGCCAACTGTACACGCCCCATACTATGAGAAACCCTCCACCAGCTTGAACAGTCCCCTGTTGATCTGTAGGGTCCATGGATTCATGAGGAGGTCTCCATACCCGTTCACGTCCATCCACTCGATGCAATTGGAAACGAGACTATTCAGTTTAGGCAACGTGTTTACAGTCTTCAACAGTCAAATAGTGGTGTTGGCGGGCCCAGACGAGGCGTAACACTTTGTGTCGTGCAGCCAACAACGGTACACTAGTGGACTTTTGGCTCCGAAAGCCCATTACTATGATGGTCCATTGAAAAGTTCGCACACTGGCACTTGTTGATGCCCCAGGATTGAAATCTGCGCATATTTGAGAAATGGTTGCACGTCTGTCACGTTTTATGATTCTCGTTAGTCGTCATTTGTCCCGTTCGTTCACGATTTTTTCCGGCCTTAGCGAAGTCGAAGATTTGATGTTTTACCGTATTGCCGATATTCACGGTACACTCGTGAGATGGCCGTACGCGAAAATCCACAAAATTTATCGCTACCTCGGAGATGCTATGTCCCATATCTCGTGCACCGACTATAACACCACGTTCAAACTCACTTAAATCTTGATAACCTACCATTGTAGCAGCAGTAACCGATCTGGCAACTTTGCCAGACGCTTGTTGTCTTATATAGGCGCTGCCGACCGCATCGCGTTACTCTGATTGGTAACATACCTCTGTTATTTGCATACGCACGCCGTTACGATTTTTTGTGGCTCTCCAGTGTAGATAGAGAGCTCCCCAAGGCCCACCGAGGACTTCCGAGCACTTCCCGTGTCGAGCCGTAGAAGCGGGCCTCGAATCATCAAATAGAGGCTGCTTGTTAACACGTGAGTACAAAGAAAATCCTTACTCATTCTTTACGAGTTAAAAACTAACTAAACTCTTTACGAGACACAACATAGCTAACTGTTTTTTCGCAGTTTGACCAAACATTAATGAAAAAAAAAATATATTGGTAAGTATTTACAAATTAAGGAGTAACTAAAACAAATTATTTTTTTTCAAATGTATTTTTTCAAATTATTTATATGACCGTGAAGATGCTATTTCGTGTGCAAACAGGCTATCGGCGGTTAACTGTGCATCTAAACAGTTAAATCTGCCCAGAATCACCGAATTTGACTGCTTATCTGTAGGACTTGCTCAATTTTACGTAGTAAAATACTAATGATCATTTTAGTTGGACGTATTCATTCAACAGTGATTACTAATGATTCAAGTGAATTGCATTGGCCTGGCAGTAATATTTCAGCGCATTCCACTGATTCGCCAGTAGATAACAGCTCATTAACTATAGATTCAGTAAAATAATTCTGCGTATTGATATCACTGATTAATATTAAGAGTGTCAAATGGCCTGCTTTAAATTTATTTATCTTTCTGTACTGTATCCTTATGCCACTGTTAAATGAAATGTATTTGGTCCGAAGACGTAATTCATGTCCTGCCTTGATTTATTTGACAATATTTTCACTGGTATATATTTTTGTGATTAGAAGATCTTTAAATGTTGCCCATTTCAAGATAAACCCTTCGAAACACGGTCGTTCAATATCAGAAATAACCCAATACTTAGGCCTACTGACTGAAGTAAGCAAATGTCTTCTCACAAAAGCACGCACCAAAAACACTAAATATTTACTGCGTCTGTATACGTAGGACGTCGAAGAGCCTAGCCTGTGCGGAATACTTTTGTTGCGAAAATCACTTGTCCCTATTTGCATTCACAAAAAACTTAAGGCAGATGCCGGATGATGCCGCTGCTGGGCAGGTTTTATCGGCGATCTCCCGTTTCACCTGCCGTTGCATTCTGGTGCTGCTCCATACTCATCTTACTTCACCATAATCGGCTCTCAAGACCTCGGTGTTAAGAGCCGCCTAAATCTCTCTACTACTCTGCTACTAAAGGTAGCTAAGTAAAATCAATTCATGGCCCACAGTATGAAGGTAAGGGTACGTTTTTGCTACCGTCTCACTGCTGGCACATCACAAAGCTGTGAAATAGGATACCTGGCGAAGATGAAACAGAGAACTTCTCATCGGCGCATTTATCCTGCCGAAGTGCTCCCCGGCAGGTTTCACGCTGCTATCCTCACTACAGCGACGGTAACAAACTAGTTTTATTATCGATTCTGGAACTTCGCCTCGCCTCCGCAAACGTGCACTAAGATTGGATCCTTCAATATGTGACGGAATGTGCCAATCTGATTTATTTTCTAACTGTCTCCATTTTGGATTCCCAATTGCTGTGGCATAATATTTTGTCCGTACCCCGAAAGCGTTTTCTTACATCCGCAGCCAACGTCATTACTTCTGCAAAAGAATCCTGTTCTCGCAGCTGACTTAACAATGAAATCGCCGAATGTTGCATGTTTGCCGTGGAGTGCTTCTACCACCCAAACACTTCTACATTGCGAGTCGCTGACTGCAAGAACTTGGGGGGATTGCGTTGCGCACCAAGGAAGTTGAGTTCAGAGATTTGTGTGGTTCTTAACAGCGAGGTCTGTTGAGGGTGAAATGAAGTCTGAATGGAGAAGCGCCGACATGCAAGGGCAGGGGAAACAGGAGATCCCCGAGAAAACCCGCCGACCAGAGGCATTACCCGGCACGATTTCCACTTGCGAAATTCCGGGAGTGATCCGGGCAAGAGATTTAACCCGGTTCACCTTGGTGGGAGGTGATCTGGCAGGCTAACCGCTCGGTCACCATGGCCCATACCGAGAAAGTGTCCTTGCCGGTCGTATGTGATCGGCGGAGAATGATGTAATGTTTATGCTGTTCTGGATCCACCTTGGCTATCCTCGAACAGTTTCCAAAAGGCTATAGACGTGGGGTTAGTGANCCGACCAGAGGCATTACCCGGCACGATTTCCACTTGCGAAATTCCGGGAGTGATCCGGGCAAGAGATTTAACCCGATTCACCTTGGTGGGAGGTGATCTGGCAGGCTAACCGCTCGGTCACCATGGCCCATACCGAGAAAGTGTCCTTGCCGGTCGTATGTGATCGGCGGAGAATGATGCAATGTTTATGCTGTTCTGGATCCACCTTGGCTATCCTCGAACAGTTTCCAAAAGGCTATAGACGTGGGGTTAGTGANAATGTTTATGCTGTTCTGGATCCACCTTGGCTATCCTCGAACAGTTTCCAAAAGGCTATAGACGTGGGGTTAGTGAGTTCAGGGCGAGGGCAGACATCTCCTGGTGAGCGAGGGAGACTTTGTCAGGCACACTTGCGAGTCAGACACTGAAGGCGAGAAGCCTAGCTTCGTACACCTATGTTGATGTCATCCTCTGCTGTAGGGAGCGAGATGCTACTGGAATTTAAGTACAAATATAGAACTTACACATTTACCGAGAGGAATCGGGGCATCGTGCGGTGGCGAATTACCTCTAGGAAAGGACTGGGCTTCAAGAGTTAATATGAGAATGAATCGTATTCTCTTAGGAAGGAAGGTACTTGTGGGCACGTTCTGAGATGAGCGACCTCGCGGGAGAGAAGTTGTGTCAGGGTGGTTCGGGAACATGAAGAAAGCTGTGCAGTGTTGAATTACAGAGACGACAGGCTTTTTGCAGTTGGAAGAAGAAATGAAAAGATGTGTAAGGGCTGTGAATCAGTCGAACACTACCATCATTGCAAGATGTTTGGTAGGGTGAGTATCCCCGGAACTGTACTGAATAGTAATTGTGGTCTGTCAGTGAAGCAGTACCGACAACTTTAAGTGTCAGGTGAGGGGAGTACTCTCGGCCCCAGGGCTGATGGGATGCTGTGATTAAGGGGATATGCGAATGATGGGAAGGAGTGAAGGACCAAGCTTTTAAAGTTTTTTTTTTTTAATCTCTGGGGGAGCCTCTCGTCTAGAGCCTGCACATTCTCATGGCATGATAAATGTAAAATATATCGTGTATGATTTTTAAATGTATTATGTCATTTACAAACTTTAAGAGAAGCAAGTTAACAATTTTATAGTATTGTATGTGGAGTTAAATGTTAGTAAAATTATTTTATGTCTTTTGTAAACAAATTTGCGTGGCGTTTCGGAAGAAAAAACATTTGAATACCACAATTATACNTTTTTTTTTTTAATCTCTGGGGGAGCCTCTCGTCTAGAGCCTGCACATTCTCATGGCATGATAAATGTAAAATATATCGTGTATGATTTTTAAATGTATTATGTCATTTACAAACTTTAAGAGAANCTCATGGCATGATAAATGTAAAATATATCGTGTATGATTTTTAAATGTATTATGTCATTTACAAACTTTAAGAGACGCAAGTTAACAATTTTATAGTATTGTATGTGGAGTTAAATGTTAGTCAAATTATTTTATGTCTTTTGTAAACAAATTTGCGTGGCGTTTCGGAAGAAAAAACATTTGAATACCACAATTATACNAAATTATTTTATGTCTTTTGTAAACAAATTTGCGTGGCGTTTCGGAAGAAAAAACATTTGAATACCACAATTATACAACACAAAAGCTACACCACTGTTGTTTACTTATACACTCATACCAACCTGTGACGGCTGATATTGGGTCAAATGTATTCTCATTTTTGTGATATGTTAGAATGAATGCTTCCCATTCCTTTCTTTTCCCAAATTCCTCTGGGCGGTATTTTTCGGAGGTTGAGATGGGTAGTTATGGGGGATGTTACGGTAGGGGGAACCACTGAACCGATTGTACATGGCATAAAACACGAACATCTCCGCAAGTTCCAACTAATTTACGAAACAACCATATTTCATTACCTAATTCAAATTTTACTTTTTTAAGTGAAAACATAACAGGAGATTGAGGAATATAAATAGCTGCAGTCTGATTTAAATCACTTTCATGAACTGCAAAAGTCTTCAAATATATAACATCATGAACATCTATTTGATTAATAGCGTACTCAGTGTCAAGGAAGCTATTCTTGATTTCTTTACTATATAGATTTAGTTTGCAGGTTAGGAAAAGTAATCCTTGTGGTGGATTGTAAGAAATTTGTGTTTTTTGCAGGGCACATAAGAGTCCGGCACCTTCATATGCTTACATTAATTAAATATATGTTCGTGATGTTACATGTTGGAAGTCTTTCGCAGTTCATGAAAGCGTTTTAAATCAGGCTGATGTTATTCCTATTGCTCAAGCTCCCATTGCGTGTTCACGTAAAAAGTAAAAATTGAATTAGGTAATGGAATATGGTTGTTTCGTAGATAGGTTGGAACTTGTGGAAATTGTTCGTGATTTAGGTCATGTACGGCTTGCATATAATGCATAAGTTGTAATAAAGTTTGTTTGACCGAAATAGGTTCAGTGATTTTCATTTTAGGCTAACATAACCTCCCTTTCTTTTAAACTTAGCGACCCGTCCTAATATTACCGAACGGAAAGCAATTTGTGGCCAGTGGCATGTCGATCACCACCGCCGTTTCAAATTAAAGATTCACTGTGGAAGGTGGTCGCAAGTAGTTGCAACTCATCGAGACTCCTCTAATTGAGATATTGTTTAATCGAAANGATTCACTGTGGAAGGTGGTCGCAAGTAGTTGCAACTCATCGAGACTCCTCTAATTGAGATATTGTTTAATCGAAACATTTCAATAGCTACATGACCCCCGTACATCCTCAAAAATATTTGGATGCACCTGCAATATCACAGAGATTAAATTACCCTTTTTGATAAGAATAAATTGGAAAAATATTAAATGCCTATTGAACACACTGACCGGTATGGCACGTAAAAAGTTCAATGAGTATTGACACGGGCAATATTATAACATTTTACTAGGAACCATTTTGAAATTAAGTATTTAATATAATTTTTAATGCATTATAAATTTTTCATGTCACTGAAATTGTTTTAGTTTTCAGATTACAGTGTATTTAAACGTAGCGGTTCTGTGGAAATGGATGTAGGCTATATCAATTAAAAAGTCTGTAACCGTATTTATAAATAAAATATGGTGAAAGTGATACATTGGTTGAATTACTTTTTGTTTTGTTTTTTGTAACCTATTCGCTTGGCTGTTCCCAACAGTTTCATTTTTGTCAAATAATCGCGGTCACCGTCATCAGCAGATGTTGAGAGCATAATTTTAATTTACGCGCACAAAAAATTAACTGAAACAAGGGTGTCGACTATGGCGATGATCATAGATATGCAGCGGGTATCACGGTGCCTCAGAGAGAATCTTCTATGTCCAAGCAGCATGGATGCATCAGCATAAAAGTACACTGTGACGTGAGAATGCTTTAATACATTACTGCCAACTTTACTGAAAGCTTACAAGTCAGTTTATACGTAAAAAAATACATGCTTTTAGGTTAGCGAAATATTTTTTAATGTTTATTACAAAGTAGGTAAATAAACGTGAACAAGATATAAAATGGGAACATATTACGATTGTTAATATGTTTGCAAATAACAATATACAAAAAACCTCGCGGCCAATATTATAAGGTTTATTTCTAAAAAAAAAAAATTAATAAATAATGGGCAACTTATAAAAAGTTGCAGTTTACTATTACTAACTTTTACGTAAAGGAAAAAGAAATGAACGAATTATGTCGAGGTTCTAAATGGGCGGTTGAAATAAATTAGCTCCAAATACTTCAGATGAAATTATCAGGTTTTCAAAAGGCAGCACAGAATTGAAAAAACTAAGAAATTGCAATCCTATATAATGGCCTGCCTCAACTTTGTGAGCAGCTATTTTTCCATGCTTACCCGTGCATTTATTTAGCATTATGTCCTTCGCCCAAAAAAACATATAAACATTTACGGCGTCAGAAATATTTCAACAGACTGCTTAAATATTTGCCGACAAAATTAGTAACAACACATATGTGCAATTGCTCTTTCTTGTTTTCTATATCGGATTCCATAATTAACATTTGCATAGGTAGTTCATGGTAAAGTAAGCTCTTAGAGGCCCTAGTTTCTGTTTTCCTGTAGGCAATTTTTTTTATCTTTCCACATTTTTTTAAACAAATATTGCCATGTTTAGTAATAAACACAGTGCATATATTTCACCGGACTCTAAATTTAACGACTATGGTTACAATAAAAAATATTTATTGACTATTCTTCCAAATAAAAGGGCTTCAAAAAGTGATCACTTTACGGTGAATGGGCTATAGCAATAATTGATGTCCCACGCAAGAAGACGCGAGTGTAATCCCTTCTCAGATTGAGGAGGGGCGAAGCGGAGGAAACGACGTCGCGGCAGGGACTGTACCGCCCGAAAACGGAGGGTAGCGCGGGCGCGCTTGGCGGGAACTTAATTACGGGTGGGGGAGTGTGGAATTGCCGCCGCCTGTTTGCCGACAAAATGGCGCCCGGCGCGTGGTACGAGATCGGGAGGGGGTGGGGGGTGGCGTGTTTTGATGTGAGAGAGGGGAGAGAGAGAGGATAGGCACAGAAGCACAACGCCGCTGTTGCGTGCGGGGCCGCCCAGCCGTCGCACACCGCGTGTTCCCTCGACTGTGATTCACGCACTCTCGCCTGCGAACAGCCACCCCCCGCCCTCGTTATTAACACACAGAGGGCCTGTGTGCGCGACCGTATCTTAGAGCCACGGAATATTGAAGTGTATAGAGGCGAATTGTCGAGGCGGTTCCTTTTGTTTGGACGTGCCCCACTCTGGCTGTGCGAAGTTCTGGTCACGGACCTCGTGTCTGATTGGCTACTGGACCGCGGGCTGGCAAGTAGATTACGAGGCGCTGGTTGGCAAACGGCATTCCAAAATGTTGCCACTGAAATAGTGTAAAATAACACTGAAGCAAAGAGGAATCTAGCAGTCATTACAAAATTTATAATAAAAGTTAAGCGTCTAACTAAACATTCAAAAACATGAACTGTACAGAAAACAACTACAACCGATAAAAAAAAACACAAAGAATACAAGTTAGGAAACTATATTGTTATAAATGAAGTAATAAAAATTTTCCGGTTATAATTTGTCTAATAATGACCAAGATCAAACAATTCTGACAGCAGTCAGAAAACTGGATCTTCAAGTAAAACAACAACATTTCTATGCAAGGACCACATCGGGTAAATATGAGAAAAAAAAATTTTTACGATGCTGTTCGNTTTTTTAGGATGCTGTTCGAGGGCTTCATTATCCCATAAGTCTACTCCATTTTAATAACACTGCCTTTGATAATTTATTTATATTTATATTAATCTGTCCACTCTCCGTGCCCATGATGTGCTATTTATGGCTCTAACTGTAGGCAACAAGGAATCAGTGGCCACATTTTTCATAGTCTACTTTGTAAGAAATATTATTTTTGAAGTGTCTGGAACTTTTAGCTATAAATGGTCACCACTTACGTAAAAAACAAGAAGTAAGTTTGTCATTGGCTGCAAGAAACGTACTCGACCCAAGTACAGCGTACATCAGAAATTAAATATTTACATCACTTGAGTTTGTAAAAGAATTCAGGACAGAATGAGTTAACTATTTCATGCCACGTGTGCATGATCGAAGATACGTCGAACAAAAATTAACTAGCCCCACAACAAGAAAAAAAGGAGTGCCTACCCCAGCTTTACAAAAAAATTTTATATTTTTTTTTTACATATAATTCTTTGGAATATAATCGTAAAAAATATACATTTTTCAAACGCTTGAAGAAAATAAGAGAAAATTGTGCGATTTGTTACTGTGAAATGTGTAGAATTATAATTGAATTTTTTCAAGCAAATACGGTAGATTTTAAATTTGTTACAAGCATAGAGATGTATATAAAAATCCCTTCTGTTACATAAAATAACGCACAGTAAATATGCAATATTTTACTTGCAGCGATACAAGAAAACATTGGTAACTAGTTCACTTTTTCTTTTGTAAATTGCAGAAAATTTTTACTGTTTGCCTGGTTTGTTACTGCCGTTGCTCTTGTGGTTTAGGAGTGACTGATAGCTGTAAATAATGCGTGCAAATCACGAACGTCATTAGTTGCAAGAAGTGCCGAAATCGTGACTAGGCACGGTGACTATTCTTACCGAAAACCTGAAATCATTGACGTCATGGGCGTGTAGATGAAGATAAACAGAAAATAAATTGTTTTATAATAGTAAAACCTATGAAGTATGTAAACAAAGTTGCACTTTGCACACGTATACTTTCAAGCAAGACGTTACTGAATCACAGAGCATTTAAAAATGCGCAAGTCAAACAAACCTTTTGTACGGCGAACTCTATATGCCCTTCCACCAATCAGCTTCTGGAAAACCTACTCGACAGACGGCAGCTCAGCGGCAGCTTGACAAAAGGCCCGCTGCAGAGCACCGCGCAGCCAATCCGCGAACGGTTACGCCCACGTCGGAGAAGCCGCCACGCCACTGCACTGCTGTAGTCTTACCTATTCTGTGATCGAATCTTTCTTATCTACCACTGCAGGGATACCCGCTGTGATGTGCCCGTTGTTACCGTCTAGCTTCCCACTAATCCACACCACATTGTAAATGCTTTGCGTTAATGCGCAACGTTTGTTACGAGCGTGGCATGAGATGATGGACTGCCCAGTTGATAACTTTCATTGATATTTTCTTCCTTTTGTATAAAGATTTGCTGTCTATCACGTTCAGTTGGCCTTCATAGCCTGAGCTATTTGTTCATTGGTTGTTGCTCCATTGAGTGGACAGTGAACGGATAGCAGGCGATTCCGTCCTTAGTTTTCTTATTTGCTGAGNCATTGGTTGTTGCTCCATTGAGTGGACAGTGAACGGATAGCAGGCGATTCCGTCCTTAGTTTTCTTATTTGCTGATCGTGTTTATGGCCGCGTCATTTAAAATGTAAACCGTAGGTATGTAAATTAAATATACATGCATTTAATGTCTAGCTTTTTAAAACAAATTTTCTTGAAATGTTCCCGTTCCTATTTCATACAAAACTATTTTTATTCACTGTATTTATTGTNTTTTTAAAACAAATTTTCTTGAAATGTTCCCGTTCCTATTTCATACAAAACTATTTTTATTCACTGTATTTATTGTTGTTGTACTGTCGTGTTATCTACGATTTTGACAAAAACTAGAGAAACCATAGTACTAAGTCTAAGTGAGTTTTAGTTTTACTGTTATAAAATTTTTACAATAGCTTGGTCTGCACTAATTTAAAGTGTTATAAACTATTAAATATTTTTTTTGGAATACCATAACGAAAATTCTATTAAATATTTTTTTGGAATACCATAACGAAAATTATGGTCCGTTGGACTTATTACCTATGTTTAGGAATTTTAAATTAGAAGAAATCGGGAATTTTTCATAATTAGTTGCGCAAAAGTCTAAAGTTATAATGTTATTGTATATGTAAGTAAAATTTGGTTATTTGCTGCTTCCTCGATAAGAATAATATTTTTACAATAACCATGTTCTTTGTGATTCGGCTACGTAATTACTCCCCGCTCATTAGTGCTCGCATTCACGGCAGTTCGCCAAAACAAATATGATAGAACTAGGCCCATAAAATAACACACTGTTATCAGTAGAGTACTCAATATATATCTTGCAACGGAACGAAATTAGCTGAATTTTAGGGGAACTGTTAATAAGAACATGTCAACTTGGCACTTCATTGAGTGACGGACACAATCTGTAAACTGTTTTTTCCTATTACTTGTAATGCTACATGATAATTTTACTTCGCATCTACACGAAATAAAAAAATTAAGTGAATTCACATATTTATGGTATTTGCTATTACACATCAACATATAGTTCGCATGCTATAAAGTACATATGGAATTGTCGCTAATATGTCGCTAGCAGCAACAGTTGGCATGCCATAAAGGGCCCATAAGGTTACTGTTAATGTTTTCTCAGTTTTAAGCAACAGTTGGCATTATTTAAGTGTATTATTAGCATGCTATTAACACGTCCGTAGCAGTAAGTAACAGTTGTAAGCAACAATTGGCATTCTAAAAGTGTATTATTAGCATGCTATTAACACGTCCGTAGCAGTAAGTAACAGTTGTAAGCAACAATTGGCATTCTAAAAGTGCATTATTAGCATGCTATTAACACGTCCATAGCAGTAAGTAACAGTTGTAAGCAACAATTGGCATTCTAAAGGTGAATTATTAGCAAGCTATTAACACGTCCGTAGCAGTAAGTAACAGTTGTAAGCAACAGTTGGCATTCTATAAGTGTATTATTAGCATGCTATTAACACGTCCGTAGCAGTAATTAACGGTTGGGTTGATAAGTGGCTTACAAGCTCGCTGCTAATATGTCCCCAGCAGTAAGCAACATTCGGCGTGCCTTAAAAAGCCCATTAGCTTGCTTCTTACACCTCCCCAGTAGTAATGAAGTGTTGGTAGGCGAAAATGGTCCATACATTTGCTGATAATATTTTCCCAGTAGCAAGTAACATTTAGTATTTTGTCAAATGTTTGCTTGTAGGGTTTCTGTTGAATTCTAACAATTATTGAGAAAGCATTTGCCAACATTACGATTATTTTAACGAAAGGTAAAGTCACTTTTATTTATATGACCTGATTGCGAACCACATATGAAATAATGACAGCCGTGACCTATATACGAACGTTTTCCACCAGTGCCAACAGTCGGTCAACTGTTAACTGCTTGTTGTTTGTATTTAGGAAGGTTGTCACCATTATGAGCACTATCTCATTTTGCGCCATATTGAAGTAAGTAAACAAAATGGTCGCNTATTTAGGAAGGTTGTCACCATTATGAGCACTATCTCATTTTGCGCCATATTGAAGTAAGTAAACAAAATGGTCGCAGTTGTGTTACATTGAAACGCTAACTTATCATGCCACATTTTATAAAGGTTTTCGGTTAATCGAAATGTTTCGAAAATTATTACATATTTATAGAATAATTTTTTTTTTAATTTTTACTAATATTTTTTACTTTTAAATCGTTACACAAATAAGCGGGAAGAGGTTAAAAAAAAAATATAAAACGTGCAACTATAACAATAATGAGGTGCTCTGAGTTTAAGATTTCTGATATCACGTTACCAAGTGTTTTAAATTCTATTAATGTGCGTGGTAAATCAGTTCCCTCTTCGTCGTTGATTCGGTGTGATGGATATTCATCGCATAAATTTGTTCCTCTGACAAAAATGTTTGCTGACAATCGATTTCATTTTTGTTAACAGTGCAGAAAAAAAATATGCTTTCGCACACTTGGTGAAGGCCGATAATTCAGTAGGTAGGAGGGTCAACAGTGCGGTGTTGACGAAGATCGGCCCCGACTTCCTGGCGGCGAACAAAGTGTAACTGCAGATGAAGTTACGGGACCTGTTTGATTGCAGAAACCCGACGCTCAGCATTCGCCATATAAAACGTCGAGTAACTTTCTCCAAGGACACGAAATTGCATTTCTATAAGTTAGCTTCCCGAGTGCCCATAAACCCAGAAACGTAGTTGTTAAGCGGACTACTTAATCTATTTCCCTAGCAGATGTGCATATCTTGGTAGGGAAGTTACTTGATCGAATAGCATGAAACTTTGGACAAGAAAGGAGATAAATCAAATAAAATGTTAGGCTTTATAATTTACATTGGCTTCACTGATAAGGTACTGGTACATTACACTTTAAAAAATAAGTTTCACTATTTCGCAAGCGACAATCACAAATCCATTGAAATAAAAACAGCAGATTTGTTTAAACCAATTATGTTACTTCTTCCTGAGATATTTCTGCTGAAGTGGTTCGCTCTAACTGAGCTTTAGTGATGATAAAAGTATATTTCTCTTCTCTTCCACAGGGCTAACGGAACTTTAAAGCTGGCAAAGAAATGGCCGAGCGCAATAAAATTCGATACACTAAAATCATCGTATATCACCTCCCACACTTTCAAAACCAATATAAATGGTACTCATTTATCTTCTGAAGTCTGCAAAATATTTATTACTTGCCACTTTGGGTATATAGAAAATAATGATGATTATTCAATAACGATTAACAACACNTCTGCAAAATATTTATTACTTGCCACTTTGGGTATATAGAAAATAATGATGATTATTCAATAACGATTAACAACACCAAATTTTTTTTCTGTAAAATTTGATCAAAAGAAATAGAACGACCTGGATTTTTAGTCATGTTTACGTAACTGCTTATCACTGGGGATAACAAGTACGTCAAAAATGTTTCAGGATTGTTAGTTTTTACTTCCCTTTGAACGCGTCTCTCCGCTATGTACTACAGAGCGAAAGAGGAGTTGTTTTCTGTTAAGAATGAACAAATGACAAACCGGCTACTTTTTGGCAAATCCTTAATAGATTTATTGAAAAAAAGTTACGACTGGCAAAAGTGCGATAATTAAATAATGAAAACCAGGAAGAATCATTGGATTTTCGCGTTAAGAGTCTTTATTATACTGTATTTTATATGTTTAATAATGAATGCTTGAATTTATTCGGTACGNCTGCAAAATATTTATTACTTGCCACTTTGGGTATATAGAAAATAATGATGATTATTCAATAACGATTAACAACACAAAATTTTTTTTCTGTAAAATTTGATCAAAAGAAATAGAACTACCTGGATTTTTAGTCATGTTTACGTAACTGCTTATCACTGGGGATAACAAATACGTCAAAAATGTTTCAGGATTATTAGTTTTTACTGCCCTTTGAACGCGTCTCTCCGCTATTTTCTACAGTGTGTGAGAGGAGCTGTTTACTGTTTAGAATGAAAATTGAGAAATCGGCTACTTTTTGGCTGATCCTTAATAAATTTCTTGAAAAAATGTCAAGAACTGCAAAAGCGCGATAATTAAATAATGAAAACCAGGAAGAAGCATCGGATTTTCGCGTTAAGAGTCTTTATTATACTGTATTTTATATGTTTAATAATGAATGCTTGAATTTATTCGGTACGNGGATTTTCGCGTTAAGAGTCTTTATTATACTGTATTTTATATGTTTAATAATGAATGCTTGAATTTATTCGGTACGAAAATGTAGTAGGGAATAACAAGTATATAAATGTCTTAATGTAAAGTTAAAAACTGACGAGTTTATTCAAATGTAGGCTAGACTCTGCCGTTATTTGCATACTTATGCCTAAGCTGCCATCACAACGAGTAGCCAGTTATGGCCCTAACGAGGTATTATGGAATACCATCCTTGTTATATGCTTGTTTTTATGAACACGAAGCCGTCTAGGAAATTTCCGGTTNTACCATCCTTGTTATATGCTTGTTTTTATGAACACGAAGCCGTCTAGGAAATTTCCGGTTATTATATTTGTTATTATTAAAGAATGTTCTGGTTTTATGAATGCTAAGTGACAATATCACCTACCACCTCCCAATTTGTTTACAGGTTGAAATAAGCACTCTCGATTCAAATGCAATCCACATCGTAAGATTGAACGTCTACTACAGTTGAGCTTGGTACCGGAAGTCGATGCTATGACTGATAGTCAGTTTCGCCAGTTCCGCTGGCAGGTATTAAATACTATTGGCAATGTCGACGATCCTTCACGTACTGTTACGCCAATTTCCTCAATTACCACGTGTACCTACAGCCAGAATTTACCATTGATGTTGGAAATACACCAATATCACTAATTGCAGAATATTCAGCCTTTAAAATCTTCGATAAGCAAGCAATATTAATCAAAATATGTATTATCTTACAGTTTCTAATTTATGTTAGTGTGTGATGAATTTTAAAATTTGTGAAAATAAAAATTTTGACGACTGATTTTTCTAGTTTTTTTTTTCTATAGTGCCATAGCATGTTCAGGTAGTCTAGTTTTTGCTGGTTGAAAGTTCAAGTATATACCCAAAATCATTGGTTTATAACATTAAAATACATTTAAGAAGTAGTTAAATTATACTTTTAACTATGCAATAAAAATTTTGAACTGTACAAAAATTTTGAATGGACACTGCAAAATTTTGTAATATGCATCTGTATCGCATTTTGTGATAGTTTGTACATCAATTTTAGCTTCATACATTACGAAATTGTTAAAACATATCTTAAAAGCAGCTTTAGGTTATCTAATCCGGAACAATATTAATTTCCCTTGTCCTTTGTAGTCGTGACATGCAGATCAGAACTACTTAAGCTGCCATACGCCTGGATTTGTTTGTGAGTTTTGGAAAATATTTTGTCAAATAAAGACTAAAAAATAAATATAAAGATTAAACAAGTGTTTTGGTCATTTTTAAAACTAAATATTATATGCTCTACACGAATGCACTATACTGCTATTCAATACAGCCGCTAGGTAAAACATAGTACGGTGATCATTTGCAATATAAGTAACTTATTGTTAGCAGCAGCCTTTCTGACACTCGAACTGCGTTTCTGTAGTTGGTAGACTTCTTTTAAATTAATTGGTCGACAGTACTTCTCAAGCATACGGAAACTTTCCCTGTTTATCGTGTACGTTTGTTTGAACTTTACAGGGTCTTCAAATTTGCTTGCGACTTTGTACCGTCTTTTCTCCTGCTCTNCAATATAAGTAACTTATTGTTAGCAGCAGCCTTTCTGATACTCGAACTGCGTTTCTGTAGTTGGTAGACTTCTTTTAAATTAATTGGTCGACAGTACTTCTCAAGCATACGGAAACTTTCCCTGTTTATCGTGTACGTTTGTTTGAACTTTACAGGGTCTTCAAATTTGCTTGCGACTTTGTACCGTCTTTTCTCCTGCTGTTTTTCAAAATCCAGATGTACCCCAAATCGTTTACGGTTCTTGTTTCGACTTTTTAGGTACAGATACCCGCTAACGACATCCTCATCTGCGGAAGGAATATTTGCAACTATACCAAAATAGATTTCCTTGGTGAACGAGAAAGCACGCGACCAGTCTAGTTTTGATTCGCCTTCAACCAGTCGTCTAGTTTTGATTCGCCTTCAACCAGTCGTCTAGTTTTGATTCGCCTTCAACCAGTCGTCTAGTTTTGATTCGCCTTCAACCACAGCAGATCAAAACTAAGCGGAAGTTGGTCAGCAGATCAAAACTAACGCCTTCAACCAGTCGTCTAGTTTTGATTTCTTCGGTGGATGAATGGCCTCAGTGTTTTCCACTAGTCCACATTCCTGCAGAGAATGTCGAATGAGAAATGTTACAGAAATAAATAATTATCTTGGAACACACTTGTGCGGCATTACAAATTGAGACATTTAGAAAATTGTTATTTGTATTATATTAAAAAAGGACTTAGTAAAAAAAGGTACATATTTATATTATGTTTTTATAAGTAAAGAATAAAACATTTCACTAGGATATAANAGGACTTAGTAAAAAAAGGTACATATTTATATTATGTTTTTATAAGTAAAGAATAAAACATTTCACTAGGATATAATTTATTTTTAGGGTGTTTTTTTTTTAGAATTTGGTATTGTTTGAGAAAACACGTGATTTTGAAAATTTTAATGAATTTGTTAAGTGAAACCTACTTTTAAAGTTTTCAATACCTGCTCGGCGAACACATAAATGATTAATCGACAACGCTGAAAATTGACAAAGATTATTTAAAGTAATAATAAATTAAACCGCAAATTTATTAAATGTTGAAGACTGCTTGGACTTCAAAGACGTATACGTTTTCGTTACTTTAGCAGTATCACCACATCCTATTAGATACGCCCTTTAGGTCAATGATTTAATCACAAAACCTGATGGAAGAATTAGAAATCATTCCTATTCTTTTGCTTTTAATATAAGCAATCAAGACCTCATTCAATGCNAAAACCTGATGGAAGAATTAGAAATCATTCCTATTCTTTTGCTTTTAATATAAGCAATCAAGACCTCATTCAATGCTGGTGGTAGTGGAGATATTCGGACAGCTCTTGACAGCCGATGAGGGTGAAGTGAGTGAGTGTGGAGAAGCACTGGAATGCAAGGGTGGGAGATACGGGAGACCTCCGAGAAAACCTGCCAACCAGCGGTATCGTCCGGCACGATTCCCACGTACTAAAATCTGAAACGGACCACACCGGGGATTGAACCCAGTTCGCCTTGGTTGGAAGGGAACGCTCTTGCCAACGTGCCACCGCGGCCCCGCCAAAACAAATATAGACGAGGCTCGAATGCATAGAGCGCTGTGGGTTAAAGCCTGCAGGTCAGGGAAATCGTAAAGTTCTCTAGTACCTAATAATCCCTAAAATTCAATTTAAGGATTATGAAAAGAGTAAGTATATGGAAATATGAGCATTGAAAAACTCTTCACTCCACATAGAAATAAATTTAACGGGGAGTAAAAGCTGCTCATATCTAACTTTTCAGAGAGATTAAGGTATTAATTTTAACTCTTGTTAATTTTCTCACTGTTGACATTGTCTTTACACCACTCATAGAACTCGTTTCGTGAATAAGACAATTTCAACGAGATGGCCTTTAAAAACGCTGCATAAAGTCTCACAATTTGCTGGCGCAATGCACGTAAGACAATTAAAATTCTCTGGAACCGTATGGCACTGCTAATTGGTCCTCCACATTCCGACGTGATGGCGCACTTTCACGATTCAAAACGTCTGCGACTGTTAAAACAGTTTTTACGACAACCAAATAAAAAGGGCATATAATAAAAACATGCGAAAATTCAGAGAAGAACCTGCAACGTTTATACGTGCAAAAATAAACCCAATTTCATAGTTGCCAGGATCGGCAACGACTGGGTAAATCCCCTAGTTACAAATTGTAGTTCTAAATCGCATTGTGTGAGACATAGAAAGAACAACAAGTGGAAGAACATGAAAGTTTCAGCACTTTGAACTAATGAGGCGTCCACATTTAAAAGCAAATAATGCAGGTTAATAACTCCGATTCTCTGATGTCATGCTATTTTGCAAAGTGATTTCAGTAATAAATAAATAGTTTACTTCGTATTCTTAAGTACTTCGTGGTCTCGCCGTATTCCGCATGAATGCTATATACAATAACGAGAGATTTGGTGCAAACAAAGGTAACAAAACCGTCTTGTATTCGGGAGGATCCGGGTTCAAATTGGTGTCCAACAATCCTAATGTCGTTTTATGTGGTTTTCCGAAAGCTCTCAGCAAATGCAGGAATGTGCCCTCAGTATAGGCCATAAGCCGTTCCATACTACCCAAACTTGAGTTCCTTTACTTATGACCTCGCTGTAGACATGTTAAGGTCGTGTAAGAGCCAACAATAATTATGTTTATTTTGAAGATATTTTATGGTTTCGTGATATTGTATAAACGATAACCTGACGAAAATACCACATCATTTGTAAACTTTTTAAGTTAAAGTACGTATTGTTTTGTTTTGTCCCGACGTTTGGGCTGGCCACTGTAAAAGTTTGTGACGCCCCAAGGTGCTGGCGCCACTGTATAACTTTTTGATCGTGTTTCTCTACTAAATACTATGCCCTACGATTATGTTGCACTTTAACGTATGTTCTATGGCACGGACTTTACAACACACTTTCGTGTAAAAAATACTATTAACAAGAAGAAACTAAAAAACTAAAATAAAAAACACTTTACATCTGGCAGAGCAAAATTTACTGATAACCAAAATTATGTACAGCAATTTGTAAAATATTTCATCCAGTTTAGAATTATGACAAAATGTGCACCTTTAAAATTACTTAAAGATCTGAATTGAAAAAAAAAAATCGAATTAAAAGAGTATGACAGACTGGCTCCATAATAATTAATTTTGCTTTATAACGCCTTCAAAAAAACATTTTTCTCTCACACTTGAACTAAAATGAAATAATAAAGAAAAGGTGGTTAGCTCAGTTTCTTATCGGTGGGACAATTTTACTCTTGCCACTGAGAGACGTGTAGGCAAATAAAGGAGAAAAGTTTTAATAGCTTGTTAGAGATCACCAGGGAATAATTATAAAATGTTTGATAGTTAACAAAATCAGGTCGAAAACAACAGGAATTCTCTTTTTGCAACATAAAATAAACATAAAATCTTTAAATAAACATTAGGCCTGTAGCCGGAACACGTCGAACCAGCTCGGAGTCTTGAGGTAGGTACAAGCTCTGGGTACCAAGTCTACTGTAGGTACCAGCCCTGGGTACCAAGTCTTCTGTAGGCCGGCATATATAATTGCAATTTGCCGGGTTTTAAATAAGTGTCACCTGTGGCCCTCTTATTTTGTACTACGAACACTGCTCATGCCATTAATATCATTTTGGCACCCGAGTCATCTAGAGTAATCTTCTTCCAGCTACATTAAATCATTCTTTTAAACATTTGGGGATTTAAATTAATCTGGTCAGNTCATCTAGAGTAATCTTCTTCCAGCTACATTAAATCATTCTTTTAAACATTTGGGGATTTAAATTAATCTGGTCAGTATAGCTATTAACTCGGTGCTGCGTTCCAAAATGCCTTAATTAAAATTATACGTACTGTCAATGATGCCAATTTCTTAAAAATATGAACACATACTAATTAAAAAAAAAATGAAACCGANTCATCTAGAGTAATCTTCTTCCAGCTACATTAAATCATTCTTTTAAACATTTGGGGATTTAAATTAATCTGGTCAATATAGCTATTAACTCGGTGCTGCGTTCCAAAATGCCTTAATTGAAATTATACGTACTGTCAATGATGCCAATTTCTTAAAAATATGAACACATACTAATTAAAAAAAAAATGAAACCGAGCTAATTGCACAAAATTACAGGTGAAAATAAATAAAACCTGTTAAACAATTTAAAACTTAGAACAACAGATACCATAAACATAAAACGAGTTGTATATATTTAAATTTAATTATTACATAGAAGGTAATGTTTAAAATTAAAATACGTACGACAATAATAATTTAAAATAGAGTAATAATAACATGATACGAAAACTGTAGCTACATAATATGTGTCTTGGAAAAGCCACAATAGTAAATACCGCCATGAAATATTATACATTACACATTTTTTTACACATGTTTTTCTAATACAAATATTACAACGAAAACTCAAAATATTGATATCTACGAGTTTCTAAATAACATTTAAACACAAATATGGGTTTTGGCTGAGCTGTTTATTGAAGTCACAGGATTGGCAGGATGTAATTTCTTTGACATCCACCAAATGTTTTGCCTGTAGCTAGTGTTTCACTTCTAGAAACATTAAATTTATGTTTGATTGCAAGAGTTAAATGGAAATGTGGGTGAACCGCGGAACGAATTCCCAAGAAACATTTTTCGTTACGTTCTAGTAACATAACATTAATTTTTATATAAAGCATAACATAACATATAAGTTTTGTTCTATTTTGAGATTTTGTCGAAAAAAATACTGTAAATTGTTTGATTATTATTTTAAAAGTAGTATTCGTTCACGTTCGTACTTTGACCTCAGCACATTTCGACTTCCTACTTGGAGATAATAAGGCGAGGCACACTGGAAGACTGACGTAAATATCCACCGGTTTGACATTCTTGCTATAGTGTATTCGCGGTTTTTTTTTACAATTTTTGAATCAAACTTTCGAAAAATCACACTATATATAACGTGTGTGGTTTTTTCCTAATTATGTTATGTATCACAAAAATTATATGCTTGGGTTAACATTAAAGTAGGCTACCACAATTTTCGTTAAATTAAAATGTTTTTAATATTTTATTTATACATAAAAATATTACATTTGCAGTCAATATAAATTAAAACAGTGAGAAAATAGGTGCGTTGGTAATGCCTAGTTATTAGTAGTACTAATGCGAAATATTATTACACTAAGTGCAAACTAATGCGGTGCATTGTCCCTTTGGTGAAATTTTCTAGACTTTGTTTATATGGGGTGGAGGAATATCCTGGAAGAAGAACCTTAGCAGGGATTCAGAAATGTTGGCAGAAACCATGGATGGACTATACGTGACCATTACTATATAGCAAACACGGCCCCAGAGACATTAAATACACCCGGAAATGTGGTTTTTCCATTCTCTTGTTAATTGTGTTAGAGCACGTAATGTGTTCACTCAAAGAAATATTAAGAGGATTCATGGAAGCCACTATATTGTACTCCGTCGACTCTTGCATTTTGTACGATTACGTGCAAAATCCTTTATGCAGGAAAATTTTCTTTCTGCCAATCAATAGAAAATATTTTTGCTAACGTTCATAGTGAATGTAATACACTGACTTTGGTTTTAGGCTCTTTTAGTCAGTAATCGAATAAAGCTGTTTTCCGTGTATGAGTGGCAATTTTTTTTAAGTATTCCGGTTAGATATTTCTGGATTTCGTTTTACGAGGAGCACTGACACAATTTTCTCGCTTTATCCCGTCCACACTGGAGTCGCTCAAATGTTTGAGGAAAACTATTATTACGAAGGAACTGCCCACCTTTAAGAAGAGTAATGTATAATGTATAGCTATAGTCTGTTGACGGTAAACTGAGCACTTTTGAAAGACCTGCTTGTAATCTGCTTCTCGGACTTCTACCATATGTAAATGTAGCATCACCCCGGGCGTGATCACTTTTTTCATGCGTAAGGCACGTAAAACTGTGACATCATTAGAAATTTGGAACGTTTTACAAATTTGATATTTCTCACACTTAAACGCATGAAGGAAAGAAAGAAAATTAAATCATATAACTATTATCTAATATTTACCTGTCACTTTCAATTCAACGTGAAGACATGGTACTAATTTTCGTCCGTCGTTACCATCTTTACTGGGTGCATATCAGTATATTGTGCCCGTTGAAATATATGCAGGTATAGGCAGTGACATTTTTGAAATGTTAATTTCAAAAGTGCTCACTTTACCATGAACAGCCTATGAAAGGCGGGAGTTATATGATGCGAGCCAGAGAGGTAGTGGGGAGAGAGAAAGCGATAGCTGGCCTTGATCGAGACATACGAAGAAAGATGCCAAACGATTCACAGTCCACAGCCGAGTATTATAAGAAACTTTTTTTGCGTGTGATGAATCATCTTCATACTTAAAGTGCATTGAAATAATTTATCTATGCTGATATAAGATGTTCACTGTAAAGTGATTTTTTTTAAGACAGTCTCATCATATATAATAACCAATAAATAAATGTCGTTGTGACATCGGACTTTTGCATTTGAGTATGGTGATATGTATACACTGTGTTTATTACTCACATGGCAGTGTTCACATTAACAAGAGGCGGAAGATGATACATTGAGTGAAGGAAAAAAGTCACCAGGGCTTCAAAAGTGCTCACTTTACCGTAAACAGCCCATACCACATTTTTTTGAGACTAATTAAATTATTTAGTGGTAACTGCATAATTCATATTTCCGGATTAAACAATTTAATATTATTCTATAGTCATACAAAATCAGCTGTTTACTCACAAAAATACTGTTGTTAACGTCACAAATAATTTTGCAGTGGCAAAAAAAAACGTGTTTTATTTTCGCCAAGTCCGGTGTTTAACAAATTCAGTTTTCATGTAAGCAGTGGAAAACATGTAATTCTGAGAAATATTCCTTGCAGAATATTTATAATTCACGTTGAATTTGATATTGCGAGGGTGAAGCACATTAGTATATAACAAAAGTGTCATGTTCACAAAAAGACGGTGCAAATAAAATTGAGTACACAAAGAGCATAATCACTTAAGCATGGCACTTGACAACTTTTACATGTACACGAGTACAGTACCAAACTAACCAAAAAATAATCATTGCATAAGACATTTTAATTTTACAAGTCATATTTTTGAAGTGATACTTCCGAAAACTTTAACATCTATCCCACATTACTGGGAAACCTTGGTCACAAAAACGACACGGAACTTTAATACAATTCAAAGATTTTCTTTTAATTTCTGGGTTTGCAGAGCGGAATTTGTAATCGTAGAACGATTTTCCCTAGCGATGCCATCAGATTCACAATACCTATAAAAATAATGGAGAAAAACATTGCATCTAAGTACTAAGAGTATATAACGTGGGATAAATGTGTACCCTATAAAGCACGTAAGTTCCAAGTCACTGGCATAATATTTTTATCACCCAAAACATGAAATTAAATGATATACGAGTACTTGGCGCAGTACATCTGATAGTGGAATTTTGCTCAGTGGAGTTGTACTTTAATATTCTTTTACAAAATCCTGTGCTCTGCAAGCACGCGTAAAAATATATACTGTTTAGTTTTGCTCATTATACCACATATGAATTTAAATGTGAAATTTTCATGACTGTGCTTTTAGGGTGTAAATAAAGGGTCCACAAATATAAATAATTATATGGAAGTCTAGATTATGAACACAGGTGTTTCGTATTTTTCACCTGTTATTTTATTTTGCTCAGAATTTATCCCCCCAAAGCGCACACCAACCTTCACGTTACGTTTCCATTAATAACCTCGCTCGTGAAATGGTCTAAATAATATTTAAAAATGAATTACCGGAACGTGATTTTAGTTTCTACGCGCAGCGGTCTTGTGACTCAGACGCCAATTTAACAGAACTGGGAACAAACGCTTGAAATCCAGCGAGAAGATTGAGAGCGCCCGCGAAGTGCAAAGTAAATAAAAGCAGTCAGCGGGGGGAAAATTACAATTTAAAAGGGTGAGGAAGAGAAAAGCTTTCGAGAGAAACGCTTGCTCGTTCAGTAACACCAGGGAAAGGAAAGAGAACCTTGTCAAGAATTTCCAAAACATAAATATACGACATGAAATAAAACCGTGCTTCGAGAGTAATACGATTTACACGTCCGCTAAACTCCGAAATAATACAAGTTTAAGCGCTCTGCAGGAAAACTTTCTGTTATCTCCTCACTTGCACAGCGACAAAAAAAAAACGCTAAATGAATTCGTCTGCAGAACTTAACCGCATAGTTCGCCGAGTAGCGAAATATTTATTTTGCGTCCGTTGAAATCTGACATCAAGGAAATTTCGTTCCCTGAGGGACGTCTGTTTCGTGCCTCATCAATAATAATTTGAAAAGAATTTATTTCTGTGAACGTAGTTAGAGGTAGTAGAATGCCCGTGTTTTGTGAGAATATGATGTAATTAAGAAACTGCTTAGTTTTGCAGACGTCTAACCAAAGTTTAGTATTCAGGTGAAAATTCTCACACGTCCGATTAAAATATACGCTACACATGTGCGCGCACGCACGCATGCAACAGACAATACAGATATAATGTCAGGAATGCGCATAGTACACTGGAAGTTAGCAAACAAACTTGTTATTGATAAATCACCACCTCAAAGAAAAACCTAATAAATATATCATTGCTATAGAAGTTGAGGAATTTATGAAGGTTCATATAGCTAACTGCGTTGATATTTGTCGAAAATATTTCCAGGAAAAAATATCCTTCCTTTATACTGTCAATATGGAATGCATGATATACCGAATGTGTTTGTTTAGCAATTACTTTAACGGAAACGAGTAATTAGATTAAAAATTGTTATTCTGGACATACACCATTGCATAACTACGTCGTTACAGAAATCACAGATGACGACATGAAAACATAAACGGAAATTAAACCAAGATTACCTGAAGGCAACAGTTACTATACAAATTCACAGAAAATTCCACGAGTAGTTTAGTAGAAATTTAACAAGCGAAGTGAGACAACAACGCAACGACTAACCAAACTGACGAATAACTTAGTCAGAACAGATGTTGGGTCCGGAAAGTGCAAGTTTGTCCAATAAAACTGGCTGTGTACTTATGTGTTGTCATCGGTGTCATCGCTGTGTCGTCCAGTTTTGTTCACATAAATAGGTTTTTGCCTCAGTGCTGGCTTGCATTATCCTCGCTGTATTGCCCTGAATTTTTGGCTNTTTTGTTCACATAAATAGGTTTTTGCCTCAGTGCTGGCTTGCATTATCCTCGCTGTATTGCCCTGAATTTTTGGCTTCAATTTGTTATATTCTGATTATGTTATTTGGGAACTTGTTTAGTCGTTCTTTTGTAGTGTCTTATTTTTTTGCTAATTTTTTTAAAATGCCTTGTGGCATTTTCTACGAACTTGTATGGTAACCCATTGACTACAGCTAATGTTAGCTTCTTCTCAGAANTCTACGAACTTGTATGGTAACCCATTGACTACAGCTAATGTTAGCTTCTTCTCAGAATATGTTTTAACTCCACCGTGTTCTTCTTCTGTGATGACATAGAACTGCCTTTTGCATATGTGTACATTAAAAAATTTCCCGTTTGCGGTTTTTTTTTCCTTATGCGTGTCAGACGCACTACCGCATAAGCAGAAACATATCTGTGTTTAAGCATTTAATTACTAGGTTTGTAGCGACAATTACTGCTCTAAGGAAATAGTGATCCGGTGATATAGCGTTATGGTAGAACAACAGACTACATTAATGTATTCACTTTACATCTTCCGTCAGCTGTCAACTAAATGTGAAGTTTCCAGAAGTTGCCAGACCAACAGGAGACGAAATGGCATAGACAATCAGGAATTAAGCGACGACCGTCATTTACATTTCGTCTTCTTGTGCATCCTGCCATCGAAAGAATACAGCCATAGACTGTTGATAGATTTCTAAGAATACTGTGAACAATTGTAAATTCTTCTTCGAGTATTTAAAAACTTGTATAAAAACGCGATGTTTGCACTTCTGATATTTAATATTTGNAATTGTAAATTCTTCTTCGAGTATTTAAAAACTTGTATAAAAACGCGATGTTTGCACTTCTGATATTTAATATTTGTAATTTTACAAGAGCTGAATTTGAAATACATCTACAAAAATTGCTATACTGACCAACCCCTTCTCGCAAACAAACGTGTCACACTGCGATCACGAACGATTTACCACCACACACTTGTTCGAGATAACAAACGTGACAGTAAGTGACAAACCATCGACGCGGCAGCAATCAACGGGAATGTCCACACTGCCCGGAGGACAACGAGAGCCCGTGCCACTGCATCACTTCGTATATCAGCCCTCCGCATTAATGCTGTCCCAGCATTCGCATGTCAACCCTGTCCTTCGTGAACGGCACGTCCACGTGTAGATACAACCGTCCGACGACCGACGCCAAGCAAGCGCCGGACACACACTATGTCCTTTTCACAACATTAAAGTATCATATTATATGTTACACATTTGTTGGCATAAGACGAGTGCTCTTCAAGGTAGGCATGGAACACATAATTATGGTNTTTGTTGGCATAAGACGAGTGCTCTTCAAGGTAGGCATGGAACACATAATTATGGTGCATAGTGATATAGCACCATATCATTATTAAATATCCTAGTAAAAGCAATAGAAAAATGCCACCTCAGTCCCAGACTGACCAGCGCTGTAAATCAAAAATGATCTTACAGCGCCCTTACTTGTATACGAAAAAGACACTGTACGAATACGGTGATCATGGTTGCGTGTGTGTGTGTGTGTGCATAATGCAGATCAACGCGAGGACTCCAAAATGAGAAATGTGACGCTGCTTGTGATGTAAAGAGTGGGATTTCTGGAGCGCTTAACAGCTAAAGTCTTCAGCGTCGACGGGAGTGAAGTAAGAGAAGAACTAGTAGCAACGGAACGCATTTGCTTGGGGAAACGGAAGCGGCATGAGAGAAACCCAGCAGCCGAAGGTGAAAAATATGGGGTGTACCCTGCTCTGGGAATCAAATATAGTTTGCCATGGCGAGATGTAAGTGGCCCCTGTACACAATGAGAAAAACAATGCAGTTAGAGTAAATTAAATAAAATCCTCAAGGTGCTTTATATCGGCACCTAAATTCTGGATTAGTGTTAAACTGGACTGTTGTCTAAACTTGAGAAATGTAAATGCGATCTATTTATATCAGACCGAGATGTATGACGTCACAAGAACAAGTTGCGACCAGTTAGAGCCACAACACAAGTGATATTGAGCAGCTGGGCACCAGTAGAGCTACACAAAGACGAGACTAATAAATGTCGAAGGTCGGAAGCAAAAACAATACAGTTTGTAAACCCAAAACCATTCCCCGTTATTTTAAGGATTCGTGTTTAACCGGTTACATCTTTTATGTATTGGTTATGTTGGCAAATTATGGCAGATAACGGCGATAAAAACTTCCAGAAAGTTATTGCTCCGTAGGCCGCATATTTCATTGGCCCCTTTTGTTGGATAGATAAATGAAATTGATCTTCGATAACGATCTTCATGCTTATAGCGAAATATAGCTTTATTGTTTGCCTGGATGATGATGGACGTGACAGAACGTGAGCACACACTTCTCGACATATGACAAGCCAAAATTCCCNATTGTTTGCCTGGATGATGATGGACGTGACAGAACGTGAGCACACACTTCTCGACATATGACAAGCCAAAATTCCCAAACACGCTTCTGAAGGCTTACAACTAGCCACTTGCGAGAACGATCAATACCGAGTCGACAGCAAATACTGCAAGCCCAATTTTGCAGTTCAAAATGTATAGTGCCGGAACTTGTGCAACCTATTTTACAACGCGACTTAGGAGCCTTGCGGTATCTCTTATTCCACTAGATAAAAATAACTGTAGGTTTCTTAAAAGTTTTGAGATTGCACAGTCTTTCATTTGATTAATCTCAGAGAACTGTCAGGAATAAACACAGTTACGAGGTGGTATACAATATTTGCTCTGTTTAGAAGAACGAATTTTATTTATCTTCGTTTGCAAATTATCACCTTCAAAATAGTTCCCTTGCAAAGCAACGCAGCGCTCTCCGCATTCCTGCAACTTTTGAAATGCGTCTGAAGTCCTCTTTGGAAGCATGCCAAGCACATTCTGTGATTCGCGCTGGATCTCCGTAGCAGTGCTACAACGGTGAACTTCGAACTGAATATTCATCTTCGGAATGAGGAACAAGTCCGCAGGAGCCAAATATGGCAAGTAGGTTGGACGTGGAAGCAAGACCGTGTTGTTACATGCGAGAAACTCACATGCGAAGAGTACCCGGAGAAAGGGTGCATCGTACATCGACAATTCGTCCCTTGGCACCAGACCATCAATAGTGCGTTTTACTGGCAGGTTTTTGAGCATATGAGGGAACTAGGCAAAACAGTAACAATTTGTGGCGCTCAAAAACTTGATGCTCCAAGACAATGCATCCTGTCGTAGAGCTCTCCTCACACGAGAGATTCTTGCCGGAAACAACAGGGTTTTATTGCCGCACCCATCCTACTTGCCAGATTTGGTTCCTGCGGACTTTTCCCTCTTCTCAAAGATGGACATCCAACTCATAAGACGCCGCTTTTACACCATTGCGGGAATACAGCGCGAGTAGCAGAAGGCACGTATCAAACTTAAAAACAAAACTTCCGGGTCATATTCCAGGAACACTGGGAGCGCTGTTTTGCCGTGAAAGAGAACTGTTTTGAAGTTGGCAAGTGATACCAGGTATAAAGTTTTAACCGCCGAATTACGTGTGGTCAATTAACGCGAGGATGACCCGTTTTCTAGCATATTGAAGTCTGCGATGCCTAGCGCTGTAGTCGAACAATTTTATACAGTAGGTCAACAGGGAGCTAATCCAACGGAAATTTCTATTTCGAATGTTCGGTGCGAGGCCTTCGTGTTTCGCTGCCTTGTGTAAATTGTTCCCGGGATTTCGGGAGACTGGCAGCATCGAGGAGAATACGCTCGTCTCGTGTAGCCGGGCCTGCAACCACTTCGCGCAGCGCTCCGCCGTGATGAATGTGATGGATGGGTGGTTCTCGGGATTGGTGAAGGAGGGTAGTCGGTCGCTCGAGCAGGGGAGGGAGATGCCGATTTCGCCCACTCGGGAGTGGGACATTTGTCANACTTAAAAACAAAACTTCCGGGTCATATTCCAGGAACACTGGGAGCGCTGTTTTGCCGTGAAAGAGAACTGTTTTGAAGTTGGCAAGTGATACCACGTATAAAGTTTTAACTGCCGAATTACGTGTGGTCAATTAAAGCGAGGATGACCCGTTTTCTAGCATATTGAAGTCTGCGATGCCTAGCGCCGTAGTCGAACAATTTTATACAGTAGGTCAACAGGGAGCTAATCCAACGGAAATTTCTATTTCGAATGTTCGGAGCGAGGCCTTCGTGTTTCGCTGCCTTGTGTAAATTGTTCCCGGGATTTCGGGAGACTGGCAGCATCGAGGAGAATACGCTCGTCTCGTGTAGCCGGGCCTGCAACCANAGCGAGGCCTTCGTGTTTCGCTGCCTTGTGGAAATTGTTCCCGGGATTTCGGGAGACTGGCAGCATCGAGGAGAATACGCTCGTCTCGTGTAGCCGGGCCTGCAACCACTTCGCGCAGCGCTCCGCCGTGATGAATGTGATGGATGGGTGGTTCTCGGGATTGGTGAAGGAGGGTAGTCGGTCGCTCGAGCAGGGGAGGGAGATGCCGATTTCGCCCACTCGGGAGTGGGACATTTGTCAGTCCCCGCAAACGTAGTCTAGTGGCAGGGCGGGGGTTGTGGAGGAAGCATGTGAGTAGGAGGAGTAAGCGGGTTCTGAGGCTTTCAAACACCTCCCCCAACTCCCCTCTGCCATGCTCCGCTCGCCCGTTCCGCCCCTGGCAAGGCTGCAACCGGTCGAACAATCACATCGCACCTATTCCCCTTCCACCCTTATACTAGGAGTCCCACCCTCCTCCTTGTTCCGCGTGGCTGCGCGCGACCTCTCGAGGCACAGTTCGTCGCCTATTCATTCGGCATTTTCCCCGACACTCACGTGCTGTTTCTCCATTTATTACCGCTCGGAGTTATTTCTGACACTTCTGGAAGCGGTTGGGTTGGTCATGTACCCTTCCTCCACAGCTGGCATACAAGAATCTATATGCATGTGATGAAGAGGTTTTCTCCTGCGAGTTAACAAATGTCTCTGTGACATTCTGGCCAAAGAAATGCCAATTTCGTTTCCATTTCAACTGAGATATGGGAAATTCATTCGAAAACAAGGGTTTTAAAAATATAATTGTAAGTATAAAATGAACAAACGTCATAAAAGGAGGTAACTAAACTTTTGGATTTATTTATACATATTTTAATATGGCTATTAAAGGCTTTGATAAAGTTTACTAAAAATTGTTATTGTTTGCCTAACCATCTTTAAGTAAACAAATAACGCGAACAACATTAAAAGTCACAATCCATAAAGAAGAACAATGCGACACTTGGAATTAGGACTAAATTGTTTTCATGCTTATTTAAAAACACATAAGTGATAAATTTAAACATAATTATCAGTGCATTGGAATTTCAGACCATTATTTTTTGCTGTTATGTTCTTTGGATGTACTGTGGATGGCAGAGGGTTTACAGTGTCGTCGGTATACCATGATTTCACCGAATACTACACGTTAGTTTTTATTTCTGTTTCAAAATTTTGGCACACAAAGACTTTAAATTGCGTACTCTAAAGAAGACTGAAAAGTTTAATTACCTGTTTCTTTTAAAGACCTGAATTTTCGCGAACTCATTTTGGGGCAAGCTGGACTTATAATATTGTTATGTTTCTGTTTCTTTTTCAATTGGTCCACACATTGTTGGACTCCTCCAAGAGTATCTTAAGTTAATAGTAAACACGCACTAAAATTAAGGCCCAACCATTATGTTTTGCTGTGAGAGCAAGAAATTATTGAACGTTGAGATCTGCATGACTGTAATGGCTGTGCCAGTAGGTTTTGGCGATTTTCAAATATGTGTAGCGCGAGAGAAGGTTTAATTAAAAATTGAAAGTTATAATGTAATACAAAGTGGTTTACTTTCTACTCAGCATACAAGGGCAACATTTTCAAAATTACATAATTTAAGTGGCAACACCAGTGTCCAGCGCATTCTTGTATTCTGGGCACAATATAACTCATAGCATGCTCCAGTAAACTACAATTAATTTCCCTCACTTCCGCAACAATGTGTAATTTTAGCTGTTGGATATTGCGGCGTTAGGCCAGGTAAAATGTTTACTTCAAATATCCCCAAAATAAAAATTTGGGTGCTGTTAGCTCTGGGTCCTCGCTAGCCTGTTGGTATTTTTAAGCTGTGAAATTACACATCCTGGTAGAAGGTCACGCTCTATTACCATTGATTCCCGACTCGTTCATGCAGTTGTGCCACCATTGAGAAATCATATTAATCTGCATTATAAAACTCTAGTAGTGTATGCATCTGTTAGTAACGGGCTGCTGATAATGTCACCTTCAGTGGTTCTCAAAAATGTAGGGCCCAGTGATGCTGAACGCTGACATCCCACGCCAAATTCTTACCCTAGCGCTGTAAGATCCGATGGCACACCGCCAATTCCTCATATTGAATTCTGCACACTTAAATACTCAATTATAACGATGGCTGCCTCTCATTATTCACTTGTTCCCCACGAGGTCTTGAACAATTTAAAATATAATGCAATTCAAATTCGTCAAGTCGTCCTATTAGGACAATCTGTATATAAGTCTGTGACGTCTGCTCTACAGGTCATTAATATCGCGAAAATTTCAAGTCACTTGTTTTAACAAACAATACAAAAATTGCCTTTACGGTATTATTCTTGGCTATTGGATCCTACACTATTTGTTCCGTTGTGCAAGTCTTGTCTTAGAGACTGCTGCTCTATATCACCTCATATTAATATGTTAACTGGAATAGAATGTAAATAATTTTATGAACTTGATGAGCTTATTTTTCCTTTCAAATATATTCATAATATGAGTTACTGGTTTTTCCCAGCTAGTTAACATGTTACCTATGTTAGGTTGTCGGTAAGATAAATAATGGAAAATGATAGGAAATACGCACATGGGGAATGAAATATAGAATATGAGTTTGTAAGACACTATCGTTTTTTGTAACACTTCAGTGCCAGTACAAGCACAATAAAATTATGTGTCTCACTTCATTTTGAAATTTGTTTCACCTGGTATCGCATGCAGGTTTGTAAAATATCTGTGATCATTTAAAGAGAGGACAATATTTTTGAATGGCCAGAAAAAAAACGAGAAATTGTAAACTGCAGATGGCAGGAGCTGATAGAAAAGTTATAGTTTTTGTAATATGTACAAAGCTGTGAAGCTTACTCTTATGGCAGATTATAAAGGGGTACTGAAGTACCTTAAACAATAATCCAGACCCAAAAAAACGGGGAGCTCTTGTGAAATGTGGGCATAGCCAGACACTGGTTGAATATTTACCAAACTGGAAATGGTTCTGTGGCAGGCTGCCAGTGCTATTATATCAAACTTATCTCTTCGTCTCTACAATTTCCAGTGTTTCTATGAACATATTTTTTTTTAACTGAAGTCTAACCATTATTGTGATTTTTAAAATAATGTTATTTTTATATTTTATTATTTAAAACTTTCACTATAACTTAGAATGTCTAATATAGATCAGATGTAGGTGAGCAAATAGAGAAAATAGCATGACGAAAACAAACTAATACGCTATATCTCAGAAAGTTAAAACATTTTACAAATATTTAATGAGACAAAAATACGAAGAAGTGGAAGGAAAATTAGGGATACTTTAAATCATACGCAAAATAAGCATACAATTCCAAAATAATAATCGCTTCTGAAATATGAGCGATATCTCGATTCCAACGATTTCGGATAAGGCTAGAATTCAAATTGCTCTGCATGTTAGAGATGTGGTCACTTATTCTTTGGCCGTCGCTTCTGTTAGATACAATGTCCTTCGGCTTGACCACCCAATATTCAGCTAATCGAGGCTTATTGATGAATTCATATTGAAATGGGTAAAATCATATATGTAACTGGAAGTTAACTTGGTTACACACTGTCCTGTTGTCAAACTAAAAATTTTTTATACTCATAAATCACAATCGAAGAGGAGCTCCATTTTGAGGGCTCGTTGTTCAGAATAGGGACAGAATAACTTTGGATCGCGATGCTTATTTATTGCAATTCTATGTGTAGTTTCAACAAGACATGTTGTAAACTGTCAAAAAACGAGAGGTAAAGCATAAAGTAAGTACGCTGCTGGCTCAAAACACTTAGTCAGTTAGACTGGGAGTTTTTATTCATATACACAAATACAATACAAGCAGTATTAACAATTATAGGAACACAAATTCAATTTCAATTTGCTTCATCCTACCACAGTAGCAACTTATGTCGGCCCAATGTTGGCATTGGGTTGGAAACGTTGGCTACGTGTTGGTCTGGAACACATACATCAATATAATGTTGTCCCAGCATAAAATGCGAACGAAAATTTTGTGCCACGGAAATATTATCAGAATTCTTATCATTCCTCAAACAATGATGTCACTAAATAATAAAATACCATTACCATATATAGAAAGTGTAATTTATTTTAATTCAAAAGGGTCGGTTGATGGTTGGTAACAAATTGGTAATCATACCGTTAGTAATAGTTATATGTTTTTCTTCCAGGCCAATGTTAAGCTACCAACATTTTATGTCAATTAATGGAACAACCATTTTAAACGAAAACGATGCAACTGTCTTATATTTTATAAAATACAAAGGTTTTTCAAGACCTGGGAATTTTTTCTTATATATATATATATGTTTAGTTTGTTATATATTGTGACAATTTTGGGAACACAACGGTTGGTAATTGGTACTAACANATTTTAAACGAAAACGATGCAACTGTCTTATATTTTATAAAATACAAAGGTTTTTCAAGACCTGGGAATTTTTTCTTATATATATATATATATATGTTTAGTTTGTTATATATTGTGACAATTTTGGGAACACAACGGTTGGTAATTGGTACTAACAGTTCAGTTGGGCCAGAATTGTGACCTCAACATTATGCCAACACCGGTAATAACAATATTTCTGTTGAAATAACACCATAATATTGTATGATTCTGTAATAGTAATATTTAAAACTCACAAGCTAAGACATATATAAAATTGACTTTATTAGTCATACGTTGGTTACTTGGAAAACATACTGTTGGTATTTGATATGTAAACTTTTGTTGAGCCAATATTGCGTAACCAGCATTGTGCCAATAATGGTAATTACGTTAGTTTCGGTGAAATTTAATAATTTCGTATATCTGTTCAAAATCTACGTTTTAAAACACGCAAGCAACATTTCATTTCAAACCGATTTCTTTGGTCGTCTGTTGGTTACTTGTTGGAAACGTATTTTTTGCATTTAGTATGTAAACTTTTGTTGGGCTAACTGTGACGGTGTTACGTCAATCCTAGTGCACCTGCTACAATAAAAACCCGTGTAATAAGCTGTTAGTTCTACGCGACCTAAGGGGATGGTAACTGCTGTTACTGATGTGGTATCTTACTTGGGTGCGAGCGCCCTTTAGGACTGGCTTGCTCCACCGCTGGTGTCGGCGGGCGGGTTCAAGTCATACTGAGCGCCTGTGGACCTGCTCGGCTTCCACAGCGGGTCACCCCCCTTCCCCCTCTATTCCGAGATAATCAAGACTGCTTGGTGACGCGCATGTAGCAAATGACGTCACATTAGGGTGCTCTGTGTACGCTACTTGATCCACGGAAAACCTTTCATAATAATGGGGTCCTGAAGAGATGTAAGTCTTGGCTTCAAAAAATTTGAAAGAGGACCAGAGGAGATAAGGGACTTGAAAAGGACGGAACTATGTTCCTTGTTGGCGGGCTGGGGGGGGTGGGGGAGGTGACTTTGCTAGAATTATTTCTTAAAATATACTTAATTTATCTGTGGTGTTTTGCTGTTATTTTTAATAATTATTGTCATTTTATTATGAAAATCGAAATTGTCAAAATTGGTTTAGAAGTAGGTTTTTGCTATATAACTGAGGGTATTTTCATTTAAACTTTTGTAATTGCTGTAAAACCAAAAATTTTTTCCATGAAAATTTTTATGTAATTTAATAAAAATGTTATGTATTTGGGGATTTTGAAAATATTTCCCAGGCCGGTGGAAACCCCGCAGGTATAAAATACTAAACAAACATTTCACCCTTTTCACTTGGCAAACCCAAATTAAAAGTGGTCCTTATACACACAATTGGAGGGTCTCTATTGTCGTTGGAAAAGATATCCAACTGTAGGAAGTAGAGAAATAATCCCTGCCTTATGTGTCAGCAAGCTACGGCCACACAACATTGTGCAACCAACATTGTACAACAACGATAATACCATATTGCTAATGAAATGAAATTATAATTTTGTAGGTTTTTTTGTTTCAAAGATATGCTTTAACAAACAGACAATGTTTTATTTAACATTGACTTCGTTGTTCATGTTTTGGTTACTTACTGGAAAACATAATTTCGACATTTTGCATGTAAACTTCCCTTGAGCCAACATTGGACAACGAACGTTATTTCCTTAATATAGAGTAACAATTTTAAATTTAAATAATATATATATACATTTTTACAGCACATAATGATTTTTAAATCTAATTTTTTTTCAACTGTGTTTTATTTCTCATGTTTAAGACAACCTTGGTATATAATAGTTTATTATGGGTACTTTTTGTTGTGTTTGGCCAATAATGTATTGTAGACATATTACACACATAGGATATTATTAATATTTTCTAAATAAAAACTATATAATAATTTAATTTATTTAATGGTTAGTTTTTTAGCACAGATATTATTTAAAAATGTATTGTTTGTGTTTGGTTATACATTGGTTATTAGTTGGAAATATACTGTTGTCACTGGTAGGTATTTGTACATTTGCACAACGCGTCCAACTGTTGGTATTTGGTCGGTAAGGTTGGAAATATGTTGTGTTAGAATCAAGATATTTGGCCAATGTTTCGGAGAACTATTAAACACGTAATGTTGATGTATCATTCATTTAAGGTAACTAACATCTAAGGTATGAAAATATAGGGAATTAACAGAGGGATTAAGTTTTATTTTCACAGTTGAAATTTCGTTTTCATGGTGTCCCATTTGCGTTTAATACATTATGCTTTTGCGAATTTATCACTAAGGGACATAAATGTAAGTCCATAATTTATATCTGAAAGACACCCAATAAAGCCCTAGTAGCAGTGTGGGCCACAGAGCCACGTTCAGTGAACACGCAGCACGCCCCGACAGCGCATTCGACGAGCCTTTGCTAGGCTGTAGCATTTAAAGAGAGGGCGCATCATAGGCCTCCGATAGGCGGTTTGGACGTTACAGTGCATTACTCGCTGCTTGAACCATTGTGCCTACACTGTGTGTCAGTGTTGGACGCGGTGGGAACAGGAGAGTACAAATGCCGGTCGAGAAGGCCACGGTCCCTGGCGGATTACCAGCAGAGAGGAACGTTTCATCGTGTAACAGGCTATGTGCACTTCACAGGCGTCTCAGCACCAGCCAGGGACATGTCATAGCACCTGAGGATATGCCTGTGTCCACCAGTGCCATATGCAGGTGGCTAGCAGAGTGGATCTGTCGCCTCCGCGTCCCTTTTACCTACCATTACGACTTCAGCATTCCTGAGCACGTGTCTACCTGTCAGGCACGGGCAGCGTGGCAGCTTCCGTAATGGCGACTGGTGGTGCTAGGCGACGAATCACGGTTCTGTTTGGATTCAGACGACCGCCGAATTCGAGTCCGGAGACATTCTGGACAGCACCATGATCCACGCTTCACTGTAGAGCGGCACACAGCCACTAACGAGAGGTGTCATGGTGTGGGGAGCTATTTCCTACGATTCCCGCACCCCACCGGTGGTGACTGAAGGAACCACGATGTTGCGGAGAAACATCCAGGGAATTTTGTGACTATGCGCTCGCCTTCCTAGTGAAGCTTGACAACCCCATTTTCCAGCAGGGTAATGCCAAGTCTCACATAACACGGGTATTTATGGCCTTTGTGGTGTAAATATTCTTCCTTGGCCAGCAAGGTCCAGAGACCTCTCGCCCACCGAGATTTAGAACAAGATTGGAATGGCAACTTCGGCCAGCTGCATTTACGGCATATTTGGAGGGTCAGTTGCGCCATATATGGCATGATCTTCCTCAGGAGAACATCCGACGTCTGTATGCCTCCATGCCTCACCACTTCGACACCTATCTCCGTGCCCCGGATGGTCCAATAACATTTTCTGTATACATTCTACCTTGTCCTGTGCCTCTACCCACTTATGCACCCCTGTGATCGTACCATCATTGTGATCAATATTTTTGCAAAAGGGTTTATTTACTACATTATCGTCTTCGTTATTTGTACTTATCCATCAAAAAAAAATTTTCCCTTGCCAACAATCCCCCAGTAGTAATTTCATATTATTTTTTATTTATTGTGTTATCTTATTTATTTTTAGCATATTGTATGCCATTGTCTGTTTATGCAGATTATTGAGATTTTTACGAAATGAAATTTTGGGCAAACTATTAGCACAAATCTATCCCACTTTGATCTCAGGCCTGTGAGGGAACCTTAAACCGGGTCATTAATAGTTTAGATCATGCTCCTATTTACTTTCCATTGCCAGCTATGGGTTTTCCCGACAAGCATACACCCATATCAGCAGGAGTCGAAATGTCTCAAAAATGCTGATCCAGTTCAGTGCGCTGCATAGTCACTTTATATATTACACTAAAAAAAAAAAGTGTGTACTCGGTTTTCAGGGTAGTAGTAGCCAAATTTCTTTATCAACAACGGAACTTTATGTTAGTTTATTACAATTTATATTGGTTGTGGGAATAATCCAAATATTTGTGAGCTAGTTCTGAAGAATAACTATCTATTTTGTAGAAGGGACAGAATGCTCTGCTATAGAAGTTCTGTTTGTAATTGCGTGTAAAATCACATACAAGACCAGAGCNTTATTTCAGGTAAAATGTAATGATATTTATTGTCTACACCACGAACCTAGTTTTAGAATAGTAACCAGATAAATATTTGGGCTAGCTTCACATACACACCGATCAGTTAGGCTTACCTGAAAATTCCTTATTTTAGACTTGTCTCTGAAGATGTGTAATGCTACTGTGAAAATCTCTACGTGGTTCTCCCGAATTACCCGCATATACATGAAGCGGAATAAGGTTAATTTTTTTACCAGTAAACTTCACGTTTTATTTCGTCCCACTAGTTCCGAAAGCTTTTGTTTTGTTCTTTATTAATACATCTCAATGTTGTGTGCTACCCTTTCATGTATTATTGGGCGTCCATAGCTTATATTTCAAAACAGTTTTTCTTATTTTCCTATTTTTAACATTTTTTCCACCGTCCAATGTTGATATGTATATATACCAAGTACTGTCCTCCAACTTAATTCACACTGTGGGATTCTCTGTGTGTTATTTACGTTTGCATTGGTGTCAGGAAATCTTAACTTCTTTTTTTTTGTCTTTTTTTTCTTATTCATGGGTTTTTATGTTATCTCCAGGGAATACTGCAGCGTTTAAACTATTGCACAGTAGCGTATGACAGAGACAGAACTAGCATTTTGTTCTGTCACCTACCACCATTGTAGATTAATTAAAAGATCACAGCGTAAACCTATGTTGCAGACAAGTGAAGCAAATTTCTTAGGCTCTCTAGTTCGAGTCTGGCATATAGTTCACTGTTGTATCGCTAAGCCAAAGAGTATTTATGAATTCAGATGGGAAACAGCCTCGTATTACACGAACTCCAGTCTCACATGCGACTAAAAGAGTAAAACAATATAAAATATAATATTGTTATTATTAATTAATTAATATTAATTAAAAATATATATTTTAATTAGATTTTCTCAAATTTATTAGGTGGAAGGATAAACTTCAAGCACTTATAACATAGTGTTCTTTTTGTGACTTCATCACAGTGGCTTACACAGGCGCTGTTCAACTTTTTAGCCAGTTATAAACACAAACAAATAATGTGTCCGTATCACGTGCAGGTAAGCCGAATGAAAACAAAAAGCCTCGTCCAATGATGACCAATTTATAAACAAATTTGGCCAGAGTGTGTAAAGGACTGAGAAATCAAATCTAATGATAAATAATTTCACGAAATCTAGTACCTCTGTCGACAATATTCATAACAGAACCAACAACCTATGAAATAAACTAAAATTATTGATAGAAAATACAGAAGATTTTACGGGCTACAAAGGAACTTGACATTGGAAACTAGTGGTCCACGGAACTTTACTTTGAGAACCATTGCATAAGAAGATACCCCTGTGTGATGTGGATGAATGTAACACAATAAGGAAAAATTGCTTGTAGGAACCAAGTTTCTGCACCCCGAATCCATCTACATGGTTAACACACACACATACACACACAAACACACACACACACACACATATATATATGTTTGGTTGTTGCTATCATCTAAATATTTTTACCGTAGAGTGTAACTGCAATATAACTCTATATTATGGTATTCTCTGTGATTGAAGCAAAACACACGAATATAGTACCTATAGCAGTGCATTCTATTCCTTCTACAGAACACATAGTTATTTCAAACAACGACTTCTGAAATATATAGATCGACTGATTTGTAATGTTATTTATTTACAGTAATAGGGGCATTCAATTACATAATGACATATAGAACGGAACACAATTGCACAAAACACCGCAACATGCCAACCATTGTTAATATGTTACAATATAGTAGCAAATACAGTGAAAACAAAGCATGAAACGCGAGAAGTAACTAAGACAAAAGAAATGAAGTAAGTACAGAAATATTTGGACTGTGCCTGCAACAAACAACATTGTAAATCACTAACTGAAATTTATTCAGTTGCTTGTAAAAAGTTTAGGTAACTACTACCTTGAAGCGCGTTTACACAACTGTCTTGTTGTCACTTATCTGCTGGATTTTGTTTTCAGTACAGTATCAACTTAACATGTGAGAGCTGAAATAAGCAGTCCTTCCCCAATTGAATTGCGTTCTTTCAAGCCCATCACATTTAAACGTTAAACGTGTCAGAAATGCAAATAATATATTTTTTTTTTGCGCGGTCTCAGAAGTGTTAAAAAAGATTTACTTTGACATCTTCGCATGAGCGTCTGACGTATGTTGCAGCAGACTCTTCTCAGCTCCGCCGATAGAAGCGCTGCTTTCACATCGTCAGGAGCTCCAGCACGACGCAGCCAGAACTGACGTTTATTCAAACGGGTGTGCAACGTATCAGCGTGGAAATTCGTCTCCTCTCGCAAGCGAGTCTGTGCTTTGTCTTCATCCCACCCCTCAACCGCTCAACCACCTCCTGTCACTTTCGGCGGTTATCGAAACGCGTGTTCGAGTGGTTTTCTTTCGTGCGATACCAAGGGGTGCGAGTAGAGCGAGGGTTGGAGGGAGGGGGACAGCCGACGAAGGCCCTCCAATAGACGGCGAAATAAAAAAAGAGGGGCAGAGGCTGCCTGCCATTTCTTGTTGGGGTTCACGCGGCGAATTGCAATTATCTCGCAGAAGAACAGACAGCGCGGACATTTAATAAAATTCCAGTTCCCCTCCTTTTAACCAACCCTTTCACGAAGCCTCGTGTCATGTGCCTGGGTAAACTCCGGCATTCCTGGAGGGAGGGAAAAAAATACGCGCCAAGGGAATTCCGAAGAAACGTGGCCAATAAAACATGGAGGGAAGTGAATTTAAAAAAAAAAGTGGCCGTGGCAAGGGTGAAATTTCACATCAGCGCGGAGAGAATAATGGTATTAATGTCGTATTTAGCATTCCACATTCGCTCGTGTTGAAATCCAATTTCCCCACCATCGAGGTTTGACGTGAAATGCGGTTTATTATGGATTCTCATTTCTTTTTCGCACGGCCACGTTAAATGTTGTCTAAAATTTTACGTGGGTCATTCGTGACTGATAAAATTAAAGGGACGTATTATACTTTTAAACTGAGACTTTGTGTATTGACATCCTTAAGAGTGCTATAAATCATTTTACTACAAAGCGATTCACCATTATTTTTTTCAGTTATTTTATGTTATAATATTTATTCTAGCTTAAGAGACGAAGTGTTTTGAAATAAATGTTAAGTAGGTCTGTTTATCACCAGTAGGTTATGCATGAGATGTGAGCTTATTTTTCAAATTTGTTTTTTAGACGATGTAGCTTGATTTGAAAAGACCATAAAACATGTAAGTGTTTTAACAAATTTTTCTGAAAACACTAAGTGAAGAACTTCAAGTGGATTAGTTAGTACATAAGTGTAAAAGTCCCTTTATTTTTTGTAAGATAGTATTTTTTTTATACTAGGAAACCAATGCTGCTTAAAACAGGAGACCAACACTAGATGGGAATTTGTAAATACAACCACATGCAAAGTGGAGTTTCTCATTTCATATTTGCTTATTTCTACAGAGAAACACCAGAGAGTACTTAAAACATTTATTAGTCATCTTCACTACTTAATCCAAACACATTGGACATAAAAATCATGATTGAATATGAAGTTCACTCTTTCATTTACGCTGAGGATTTCGATTAAGTATTTATTAGCCAGAGGTTTGCATGTTTTCTGAATAAGCGTCCAGAATAATATTTGCCCTCTAGTGTCAGGTTAGATTGTAAAGTCATTGAATGTGCTGCAACGTATTTTCTCGACAATTATTGCACGCTACTAATGTATTTAATTTAAGAATACAAATTTTTTGTCAGAGCAATATTGAAAAATTGTTCTCAGGGGCATGCGGTATATTAAAATTTTTGAATTTTTACGCAACTTCATCATTAATGTACTTTCCTGTGGAAAAATTAACATTTCGAATTTTCGAATTATTACCAAGTGGTACTATACGAAAATTGCTTCTTCCAAAAATAATGAAAACAATAATAGGTAAAACTACTTCAACACGAACCACAAGGCTGCATTCAATAATACGGTAGGCAATATTGTTTTGCAAATGTAGTCCACTTTGTACAATTTTCTGAGCCGTTTTGATGCATCGGATGACAACAGTCACCACTTTGTAATATAAGACTATTGCGCAACGTTTTAAGATGGCAGAAAATGCTTTCCAGTTTAAAATTGTATATATAATGTTTTACTTCAGTTACATTTTCGATGCTTCATTTTAAATATTTATTCTAAATGAATACTAGGTTTAAAGCGTAGCGGTAAAAGGATTTTACTTTTTCCCGCTCGCTGATATTTATTCTGAAAAGTCAATTTAAGAACAACTGTTGACGTTTGTCTTTGCTTTCCAATTAATTTTATATTGTGGTGAGCAACATTTTTCCCATTTTCCGAAATGGAAGCAAAAACAAAAAACGTTTTGTTGCCTCACAAGTGTTTCGTTTTCGACCAGGGAAATATTTTTTTCTTATTTTCCTCAGTAATCTATGTCGCTCGTTTTCCGAAGTCATTGTAGCACATCTGTTGCTAGCAGCTGGCATGTTTTTTTATATTTTGCTATAATTCAGATCGAATTTTTGAACTAAGTAGAGCAAACACATCCTCAAACTATATTAGATGGTGTTTTTTGGACAAAGCTATTATATGTTCCCGTAAAATACTTGCTTCATTTTAATAAGAGTTGTTGCGAACAAAGGAGTTTCGGTTGAATGTGTTCTCAGTGCAGTAAATTGTTATTTGTGTAGTTTTACATCATCATATTTCACTGAAAGCACACTAGTTAAATATTTTAACGTTTTCTGTCGATGTGACCTCAATCGTTGACAGTTTGCATTAGGGGGATATTTATGACCAGAGGCTTAATGACAATGCGCTAATGCCAAATGCGTATGTCCAACGAATATTTATCTGATCTGCGAAAATTTTAGTTCGTNGATAAAATTAAAGGGACGTATTATACTTTTAAACTGAGACTTTGTGTATTGACATCCTTAAGAGTGCTATAAATCATTTTACTACAAAGCGATTCACCATTATTTTTTTCAGTTATTTTATGTTATAATATTTATTCTAGCTTAAGAGACGAAGTGTTTTGAAATAAATGTTAAGTAGGTCTGTTTATCACCAGTAGGTTATGCATGAGATGTCAGCTTATTTTTCAAATTTGTTTTTTAGACGATGTAGCTTGATTTGAAAAGATCATAAAACATGTAAGTGTTTTAACAAATTTTTCTGAAAACACTAAGTGAAGAACTTCAAGTGGATTAGTTAGTACATAAGTATAAAAGTCCCTTTATTTTTTGTAAGATAGTATTTTTTTTATACTAGGAAACCAATGCTGCTTAAAACCGGAGACCAACACTAGATGGGAATTTGTAAATACAACCACATGCAAAGTGGAGTTTCTCATTTCATATTTGCTTATTTCTACAGAGAAACACCAGAGAGTACTTAAAACATTTATTAGTCATCTTCACTACTTAATCCAAACACATTGGACATAAAAATCATGATTGAATATGAAGTTCACTCTTTCATTTACGCTGAGGATTTCGATTAAGTATTTATTAGCCAGAGGTTTGCATGTTTTCTGAATAAGCGTCCAGAATAATATTTGCCCTCTAGTGTCAGGTTAGATTGTAAAGTCATTGAATGTGCTGCAACGTATTTTCTCGACAATTATTGCACGCTACTAATGTTTTTAATTTAAGAATACAAAGTTTTTGTCAGAGCAATATTGAAAAATTGTTCTCAGGGGCATGCGGTATATTAAAAATTTTTACGCAACTTCATCATTAATGTACTTTCCTGTGGAAAAATTAACATTTCGAATTTTTGAATTATTACCAAGTGGTACTATACGAAAATTACTTCTTCCAAAAATAATGAAAACAATAATAGGTAAAACTACTTCAACACGAACCACAAGGCTGCATTCAATAATACGGTAGGCAATATTGTTTTGCAAATGTAGTCCACTTTGTACAATTTTCTGAGCCGTTTTGATGCATCGGATGACAACAGTCACCACTTTGTAATATAAGACTATTGCGCAACGTTTTAAGATGGCAGAAAATGCTTTCCAGTTTAAAATTGGATATATAATGTTTTACTTCAGTTATATTTTCGATGCTTCATTTTAAATATTTATTCTAAATGAATACTAGGTTTAAAGCGTAGCGGTAAAAGGATTTTACTTTTTCCCGCTCGCTGATATTTATTCTGAAAAGTCTAATTAAGAACAACTGTTGACGTTTGTCTTTGCTTTCCAATTAATTTTATATTGTGGTGAGCAACATTTTTCCCATGTTCCGAAATGGAAGCAAAAACAAAAAACGTTTTGTTGCCACACAAGTGTTTCGTTTTCGACCAGGGAAATATTTTTTTCTTATTTTCCCTCAGTAATCTATGTCCCTCGTTTTTCGAAGTCATTGTAGCACGACATCTGTTGCTAGCAGCTGGCATGTTTTTTTATATTTTGCTATAATTCAGATCGAATTTTTGAACTAAGTAGAGCAAACACATCCTCAAACTATATTAGATGGTGTTTTTTGGACAAAGCTATTATATGTCCCCGTAAAATACTTGCTTCATTTTAATAAGAGTTGTTGCGAACAAAGAAGTTTCGGTTGAATGTGTTCGCAGTGCAGTAAATTGTTATTTGTGTAGTTTTACATCATCATATTTCACTGAAAGCACACTAGTTAAATATTTTAACGTTTTCTGTCGATGTGACCTCAATCGTTGACAGTTTGCATTAGGGGGATATTTATGACCAGATGCTTAATGACAATGCGCTAATGCCAAATGCGTATGTCCAACGAATATTTATCTGATCTGCGAAAATTTTAGTTCGTCTGGTTTAGAAATGACTGCTTGACGTAAACAACCTGCAGTCGAACATACTTCCGTTTCATTGGTTAGTGAGAAGCGGTACTGTTATGACGTAAATAATTAAGAATTTACAACATGTGCCGTCGCAGACAAGTGAGATACTATTCTCCGATGTTCGTTAAAGGGAGTAATTGTGTTTGCTTACAGCTCTACAAATACGAGGTATTTTTTATGTTAAAAGAAGTCACGGTTAGCTTTATCTTTGTAAAAAAACAAGAAGGAAATTGTTGGAATACCCGAACCAAAGCAACGAAGGAAGCACTTGCGGTGATGAAACTGTGCTAGAGTGTCATCATTGTGACAGTTATTTTTTTTTTTTTATATCGTAACTTTTCATGACCAGACTTCAGGAAGTCTTATTTTCGAGCGATGGGGAAAACGCGTCTTAGTCGGGCAACAAGGAAACTCGGCTGCTCCCCCGACGGAGCCGAACACTTGCCTCGTAAGTTCTCCCGCAAACATCGAGCTCATGAAGTGGCAGCCGGGAGCGAGGGCGGAGAGCGCTATGAGACGCCGAACGGCGGCCATCTCTTCCGGAAATCGCTGATAAGCCCAAAGGCAGACTCGGCGACGGGCGCTTAAATCGCAAGTAACACACGATGCGCGCTCATAATCCCCCTCCTGCGCTCTTAAGTGTGGAGTCCTGTCCCGCGGCCGTATTTGACTTCCTCAAGACAAACGGGAAACGGCGGAAGGGGGAGTTGTGTGTGCTCCGAACGGTCTTCTGGTCGGCCGGGGCGAAGGGGGTACGAGTGGCTGGAAAAGAGATTGCCGGGATCCGGGGGTGGACGTGGGTCTGCAATATCACGTGACCGATGTTTGCAGAGCCTCTATTAGCCGCCTTTCAGATCCGCCCTTCTTTCCTCCCCCACTCCCTTCCTGCTGCAGTATCGGCCCATTGTCCCGGCCGGACATTGTCCGGCAACAGGCAAGAGAGCAAACATTGCTTGTATGAACTGCGCTGGCAACACCGGATACCTCTTGTTCCTTCCTCGGTAAATGAGCTGCACGCGAGGTTTCGTTGCGTTAAGTTGCCCGCCCTTCGCCACAGTCAGGCCCTCTTCCACCCCAAAGTACTGCACACACATACATGCCCCCTTGACATGCCTGACTGAAACTTCATGTAAGGAACAGGAATACCACTCATTATTTAGACATAAAATGGTAACTCTGCAACAAAATCANTGACTGAAACTTCATGTAAGGAACAGGAATACCACTCATTATTTAGACATAAAATGGTAACTCTGCAACAAAATCAAAACCATAGATAAGTACTAGTTTATTGTGAAAAATTACTTCTCTGAACATATTTAAACGGAGGTAATTATTTTTATTAGTTCAGTTCCGTGGCTAAACTTCGCTTTGTCAACAGTTATTTTCAAATGCTACAAACGAGTTACCTGCCTGAATCCGTTATCTTGAGTTCCACAAATGAACTTCTCAAGGGACGAAACTGAACGTTTAATTAAGACAGNTGACTGAAACTTCATGTAAGGAACAGGAATACCACTCATTATTTAGACATAAAATGGTAACTCTGCAACAAAATCCAAAACCATAGATAAGTACTAGTTTATTGTAAAAAATTACTTCTCTGAACATTTAAACGGAGGTAATTATTTTTATTAGTTCAGTTCCGTGGCTAAACTTTGCTTTGTCAACAGTTATTTTCAAATGCTACAAACGAGTGACCTGCCTGAATCCGTTATCTTGAGTTCCACAAATGAACTTCTCAAGGGACGAAACTGAACGTTTAATTAAGACAGTTCGGTCGGCAATCCCACACACAACACACAATCATTTGTGGCATTAAAACTTACTTGGTTGAAAATAAATTTTAATTAAATAAGCTATTCAGGCATAACGCTAACTCTTTTATGTTCATTATCACGTATGATACAGCAACAGTAGTATCAAACTTTATGTGCCTTTGCCGAAAAGGAATACCTATTTGAGAAGTTCATTTTAACATTGCGATTAATTGAGGGGTGGCAGTGAAATAAGATTTTGTATGTTCGGATCAGGATGGTCTGAAATGGTTTTCTTTGACTCATTATTAGATTAAAGTAACATAACCGATGTTGTTGTTAGCGTCGGATTTGAAAATGTGGAAGTTCTGATGCGACAGTAATTTCTCTTGTCAGATCCATCTTGCCCTTATATGCACAGCTTCAATGGCTGTGGCAGATATATTTATACAGCGATTATGAACTTTAGCTCGAGCTTTAAACATTGTCTTAAATAAGTTATAACCAGTTATGGTATAATGACGCCAATGCGAGTCCACTATATTTTGAATAGGTCATTGTGTGTTTGCACGTCGCTTGCTTCGGCTCAACTTGGGAGTTCCGGGAATTCTCGAAGTTTAGTGAGTGACCACGAAACCCTACAAGCATACACGACTCTTTACAGAAGCCGGCGGTTTTATTTGTATCATAGGCATGTGCCATAGGGTATGGCCAATGCAAAAGTCTTGAATTATCATTAGTTTAAACGATTTATTTTTCATTCAGCGGTGTGCGTGTGTGTAAAAACGATGTCAGATATATCTTTCGCTAACTATGCTTATTGTATTTATCAAACTGATATATTATTAAAATATTGTATTACTATGGAAAAAATATTTTAATTGAGTAGTGTACCTATATGTAACACATATAAGATGTAATAAATTTTGCTAACAATGCTGATTACATTTATTAAATCGATAGTTATATACTAAATATATATATGATACCTCCCTTTTGCAATAGTATATAGTAGGTATGGAATCTGCTCTCGGCGTAAGGCGCCAGCACTTGAGGCCAGCCCCCCGTGTTAGGGCGTAGGAATATGTCCACACTATTGTCTCTAGGTCCAATTTACCAAATAAATTCACCATGTTTTCAAGTTACCCTAAGTCAGTTTTATTTATGCTTAACAGGGTCACTTTTACAGGAACACACGAGACAACTCTCCACTCCCCTTTTGCTACGTAGGCTACCTAAGGCTTGACGCGGAGATTTGCGCTGTGGGGGAGCAAGGTTTGTCGCACTTCCGGTATGTTACTGCTTAGCTTGTCTCGAGGCGATGGTT
>NQII01003693.1:322031-337783 GCA_002778355.1 Clitarchus hookeri
GCCGCACGTCTCACTTGACGTCCTCCGACTGACGTTGACGTCTTGATGCATTCTCGCGAACTCGTTTCTCCCGGCTCTGGTCCACACTCCTCGCTGGACGACGTCTGACTGTCCCGTTCCTTCCTTTCTCTCGTGGTTTTGTATGCTCGTTCGCCATATTGAACTAGCATCCCCTCTGCACGTGGCCGGACTGCTCGCTGCTTCCCCAGAGTCGTAAAACACGTGTCCGATGTACCTGTGATCCGCACTTTGAGCCCGGCGGGCCCGGCGTCGCCCCTTGATTCTGGAATGGAAGTTTATTGTTNCTCGGGTAATACACTATATACATATTGACCATCAATGATGAGTACAGTAAACTCGCAGCACAGCCTGTCGACAAGCTCCTCTGTGTCGTCCCATAATATGTAGTCGATGACCTTGTCTTATGTCTTCTTCAGACTCTCGCCACGTTCCAGTGCTGTTCTGCTGAAGAGCTCTGTGAGAATGTAGATTTTTTCCATGATATTTGTCATTATAAGCATTNACGTTCCAGTGCTGTTCTGCTGAAGAGCTCTGTGAGAATGTAGATTTTTTCCATGATATTTGTCATTATAAGCATTAGTCTCGGTCGGGACTGTCCTCTTGGCAAAGTACGTGTGTGAGATAGAGCTGAATATTGTATTCCAGCAGGTCATATTCACTTTATATCGNCTGTCCTCTTGGCAAAGTACGTGTGTGAGATAGAGCTGAATATTGTATTCCAGCAGGTCATATTCACTTTATATCCTGGATTCCTTGCAAAACAACAATTTGTGAAGATCAGAAGTATGTTGCAACTTTTTAATCTCTGACTGGGATGGTCCCACACTGTAGTTTTTGTCTTTGGCTGCGAGGAATCATTTATTTATCTCTGTACTTGTACACACTGTGTGCTGCATATTATTGAGAGGTGTGTGCGATTTTAGGTAAAGCAAACCAGTGAATTGGGCTCGAGTGCTCTTTTACATACTTTTATCTTGTGTAGTAAACCCACATTCGGTCCATCGTCTCGATTATTATGCACATGGGTCGTGCTACTGCTTCTGTGTAGGTTCAACCGTATCGTCGATTATGGTCTTCACGACTTCCCTTGCTTAATCGGACTCTGAGTACATCGAGTTGATATGTAATGGGCTTAATGTTTTACCCTCTCATTAGTTAGCACGAATGTCTGACTGTATTGGCGAGCAGATTGTTCAAGTTGACATACAGTTTCACACTCTGCGGAAAACTAGCGATCTCAGATATAATACTGAAGAAAAATGTCGCTCTCTTTTAAATGTTTGGTCGAGAGTCCTCGACAAAAATCTTTCAATCCTGTCCCATACATTGGATGCAGACATCCAAAAGTTTCGTGCTCTATATTTTACGTCAGTTTACACAGCGAGATGGAAAATCAAGGAATTGAATGTGTGCGTTAAGGAAACTCCTTTCCTTTTTCAGATTATCTTTATTTTGTTTGACCTCCACAATATACCTGTCTATAACTTACCGTTGCACACTTGCTATGTGCTTGTCCATGTTTGTCAAATAGTGGATGATATCAATATTCATGTGTTCTATATTTGCCCCTAATTTCAACAAGCACTTACGTAATAAAAGGGTCTATTCCGATAACATAATGCGAAATTGTTAAATGTATTGATTGATTTTTAGAAAAGTATGTATTTTCCTCTCGCATGTGGTGTCGAAGGCGAATACGAAGTATTGTAGTGCCTCGACTAGTGGAACGACATTTTCATTATTGCTGCAAGGAAAATATGTCACGCCGTATTCAGACTGCAGAATGAGCATCAGCCATGAGTATTTCGGTTGTTAGTGCTATTTCAAGTATACGTACATGATATTGAACATTAGACCATTTTGTTACTGCAGTTAATTCAACACCACGCAAGTTACNATTTCAAGTATACGTACATGATATTGAACATTAGACCATTTTGTTACTGCAGTTAATTCAACACCACGCAAGTTACGTCATATTTGGACAGCCCCGCGGTGATGCACCTAACGTTATTAGGCAACAGCTCACCGAAATACATTCAAAACTCCTCTGTAACTGGATGGTTAGATCAAGTGGTCACTACTGATGGTAATCGTAGTTCAATATCAGTGCTAGAAAAGTACATAACGCTCGATGCGGCGTCTTATTGAACTACCAGAACGCACTGGGGTTGTTTGCCTCCGTGGACGTTAAATTCAAGGACTCCCTTTTGACGCAGTGTCTTCATTATTCAAATGAAACTCTTCTGTGCCGGAAATTAATGACTCCCAACACCAAGAAGCGCTCGGAACTTCGTGAAAAAGGAGATTATGACGGAAATTCTGAACATTGCACACCGTAATAGGGTATTATGCGTTTAAGCAGGAACTTAAGAGTGCTTTTATTTGGCCTTGGCTGGACACGTTGAGCAGAGATTCTGTAAAAGAGAGTTAAAAAAAAAANAACTTAAGAGTGCTTTTATTTGGCCTTGGCTGGACACGTTGAGCAGAGATTCTGTAAAAGAGAGTTAAAAAAAAAACCGATTTATTTGTGCCGTGTTTTTTTATAAAAAGAATTTAATAAACTTCTTACGTATATATTCGAGTGTAAGTTAATATTTTTATTGTAAATATAATTTTTTTTTTCGTAAAGAAATACTTTCAAAACATATTTTTTCGCAATAATTTTTAAGTAAAAAATTCCGCTGTACAATGATTTGAAAAAGAGGAGACTGCCATCAAGGGGACATTTAATGTTATAATTATGCCGTAAAATCACAGGGCGGTCACNGATTTGAAAAAGAGGAGACTGCCATCAAGGGGACATTTAATGTTATAATTATGCCGTAAAATCACAGGGCGGTCACTAGTAGCTCCATAAAGACCTGTGGCCAACTAAAAGGTTATATGTCAATTTAGACCTTAAGCTAAGAGACGATGAGGCATGCGAAGCGCATGCTTAGGTCACCCTTAACGTTTTCGGGCGTTAAAATATCGAAAACGCATACTTTTATCCTAAATAGCTACGCCTCTTAATAACACCTAAAAAAAAATATGCGTTTGATTCAGGCACAAAACTGGATATCATATTTATTTTTTCCTTTGTGTGGTACCCCTAAGGTTACATTTGAGTCCAATAAAGGATAACCAGTGTATTTATTTTGATAGTTATTTAATTAATAATGTTTTTAATACAACGAATTTAGTCCTCTCTGCTCAATGTGTCCCGCACGCACATTTCTTGCATAATTAAGGGCACACGTTGCGGATAATTTCAACTGTGATGTAACATACAGAGCGTGAAATTGTTTTTATTCACACGATTAATATATAATCGTTCTTATGATTTATTCTAGAATTCATGTCTCCACAACACAGTTTCAAGTTTTTCAATTTTCATGGGTATGTGATTCAAATGCTATAATAATACATGCAACACAGTCTANACAACACAGTTTCAAGTTTTTCAATTTTCATGGGTATGTGATTCAAATGCTATAATAATACATGCAACACAGTCTACTAATTGAAATAATAAAATTAAAAAATTAATTATTAAACATTGCATACATTTGGAAACCAGTAACACCGCCCCGATTTTATCATCCTAGAAGTTTNTAAAAAATTAATTATTAAACATTGCATACATTTGGAAACCAGTAACACCGCCCCGATTTTATCATCCTAGAAGTTTCTTAATAATAATCATTGGGTAAAATGTTTCCGTTTGTTGAAAATTGTGCTTGTTATTGTAGATTAGGTATTAAAGTATTTGTGATAATATTCTAGGTCATTACCGAAACCAAGTCCCTCTTAGCTACTATTCCTTCCACACCACTATCTGCTAATTTTATCCTCTTCTTTTGAAACACATGCCGTGTCTCAATTGGCCCAGAGAGCGCTCTCTCGCGCTCTCGCTCTCGTAACTACGTAGTTATGACGACAGAGAGATCACGTAGGTGCATACTCGCTGGCGCTCTCTCGCACTCTCTGACCACGCGTCGTATTTGTTTACATTATTTCCGTGTTTAAAAAAGGTTACACTAGCTTTATGAGCCAAAACACGTCGCATTTTAACTGTAAGTTAGTAATTTAAACTGTTTTAAACCACGAAATAACTTACGTAACACATATTTGTAAAAAATATAAATACGGATTTCTGACAAGTCTTTTTTTTTTTTTTATCACTTTTGGGCCAACCCTGGCTGTAGCCTCATGCTACTCCACTCATCATATGCATATTTTCACAAAATTATTAAACAAACTTATGGGTGAAGGTTCGGCTTCAAACAGAAATTGGCTAATAAAGAAAGAAAAAAAATGTCATGAAGGGTTAACCTAAAGCACAACATACTGGCGCACAAAGTACAAATCAAAACAATTTATTAAAAAGTTTTACAAAAATATGAAATAACTTTATATATATATTTACCACTGAAACAGATAAAATATACAAGTAAAGTCTAAGGAAATCGAATGACACACTAGAATCATACATTTAGCGAGGTCTCCTAAGCTCAAAAACAAAGAAAGTAAAAAATTTCAATTTAATTATAATTTACTCAAGTGCATAAAAAGGCACAGCAACAAACGAACACGTTCATTAAAATTGTATATTCTAGTTACGTTTCAGTTTGAAATATAAATAATCAAAATCCGGAAAATTTACTTTTAATTTACTTCTTATCAAAGTAGCAAAAGTACACATTCTTTTCCATTTAGATATAAAAGCTCTAACTCTCATAAATCAATTTTTTAATTATCAAATGCCTTAGCTACAGAGCCAGGGCAGCACTTTGACACAATTATACTTACTCGGCTGCAAAAACAAGCAGCAAAAAGAAATCATTATTATAAAATGTTTATATTAGTAGTAGGTGCCAATATTCTTCAAACAATCCTGCAAAAACTGGAACTTTTTCATGCCAACTATTACCAGCAATTAATTAGTAGTCTCCGAGTGGGTTGATTTCACTGAATTGGTGATTAACACGAAGTTATCAACATTTCTCGAATATTTTATNTAGTAGTCTCCGAGTGGGTTGATTTCACTGAATTGGTGATTAACACGAAGTTATCAACATTTCTCGAATATTTTATACGTTGGGCATGTTGCATTACAATCAATTCAAATACTTAAAAAAATTATAGTAGTTATGTAAAGAATAATTTTATGAATGTGTATATTCTGTGATTTTACAGGACTAAGAACTTTTTTTTTTTTTCAATTTATTTATTTTTTTACCAATTTCAACCATGAAAGGTATGAAATTTATTTAATTTACAAAATATTCTAAATCTATTAGCTTCCGTCGTATCGCGTAGCATTTACGCTATACGCTTTACAAGAGCAAAGAAATTCGTTCTATAACTTGAGGATTATTTATTGTTGAGTGACATGATGTCGATAATAGATTCACAAAAATACCAGAGCATTTAAAAAATATATTTGTTCTTGTTCTTCGAAGCGTATGGAAATTAAAAATCCTTAATTAAAAAAATTTTCAAAAGTTGTAAATTTTGGTTCTAGGTAAAGTGTTTGTTAAAATCACATAATTATAATGTTGCAAGTTGTTTGAAATCCGAATATTGATTCGCTTTCGGTAACGGTTTCACTTCTCGGTTGTTCTAACTTGAAATGTTATCTCAAAAGTTGAAATTTATGTACGGTACGGGCGAATCGTATAGCTGATATACATGGACTATTATTTATGGTATTCTAATGACACGGACAATTATTTTCAGCTGCATCGTTGTGCATTAATTTTGTTCAATTTTGGCGTTTGCACGAAAACCGATAAAAGTTTAAGTTTCCTATGATTCATTTAATTTTTTTACTGAAATGTGACTTTCCTCTATAGTAATACTTTATTCGGACTATTTTTTCGTGTCGAAAAGGGATAGNTTTTACTGAAATGTGACTTTCCTCTATAGTAATACTTTATTCGGACTATTTTTTCGTGTCGAAAAGGGATAGGGGGTATTATTATTTTGTGAATATAATAAATAATTTTATCTTTTTGAACGCTTTTAATCTTTAATGGTAACATAACCCTTTAATTAGAAAATTATTTTTACTGCTCGTCTTGTTTTCGGGCATTGCCAACTACCTGTGTAGATAAAAATAATTCAGGAAGAACGTTCTGTTTAGAAATCCTGGAGAATTCTCATAGTTTTAAATTAAACACTGCACCAACTACGTCACTACGCACAGGGTGACTATAAACTTTTACAGAGCTCTCATGTTGCTGTGACGTCAGTCCCCTTTTAGTGTGCATATGGGACATGATCGATTTGTCATACAGTAGACGAAACCGTAAGTATATTTAAAGGAAACATGGATAATAAGCCAACATGTGGTCATAAATACCGACGTGCCAAAATTCTTAAACTTATAATCTTGAAGTCACCTACACATATTGTATTCATGTACGCGGAATCAGTTCTAAAATTTTCCTACTAACTGCCGAAAATTATGTTTATTGAAACAAATATATAACAACTTATAGTCTAGTACTTGAACTTCGTGGGTTGCAGTAACCTGTAAGGCAATTTTGCTTCTCGTTTTAGTATCAATAATTACAAACAAAATTAAAATATGCGACTGAATATGTCACTCTATTTCACAGCAGACTTATTAATACCAATCGCAGTGAAGAACGTGGTCGAATGATCAGGCACTGAGACGTAAAACCCCAGTTTTTAAACCAACGCGTCGTGCCTGCCCGCGCATGTAAATCGCGCAGCCGGGAGACGCATTCAATCGACGGGCGAATGCCGACCTCGTCACTTCTCGGTCTCACGCCCTAACCACCCCCTAGAAGTCCTCCCCGCTGACTAATGACCGGATTGTTTCCAAGCCCCTCCCTGGTTCAGGAGGAATGTCCCTNGAGGGGGACTAAGGTGAAATGGGGAGCTCGCAATTTCTCCGAGGCACGCGCGGAGACTGTGCCCCGAAAAAAAAAGAAAAACATACCACCATTGATATGGGACTTTAAACTACTACGATATTTTTATTTTCGTAGTGGGAAGTCTGAAGCATAAAAGCTCAATACAGGCTCCCATCGTAGTTTCGGTCGCGTCGGGTTAGTTGTTTTTTAACGATGTCAGAGGGTGGTGTCATTGGTGACATTCTGTCCTCGTCTAGAGCGTGTTTCATTTTCACAGTAAAAAACATATTGTNTCAGAGGGTGGTGTCATTGGTGACATTCTGTCCTCGTCTAGAGCGTGTTTCATTTTCACAGTAAAAAACATATTGTGCACATGTTTAATAGTGTCGTGAAAAAAAACTCGTTCCTCAAATACTGCATTGCTGTTCAGTACGAGGTAAGCGACCGCTTTAATTTCTCCTCGTGAGGCTCCTTGGCACTTCTCTCATGATCCACAGAGGTACGGTGGTCAGTTCACTCTACTCGCATCTCGGCGAAGGCGAACCGCGTTGCACTCGTCGGGACTAAAACCAGACTTTCTGCATGTGGGATGATTGGCAGATGCTGACGTTGGTGGGTGGATTTTCTCTGGGAGCTCCAATTTCCCGCACCATTGTANGTTGGTGGGTGGATTTTCTCTGGGAGCTCCAATTTCCCGCACCATTGTATTTCATAGATTGTCCATCTTCGCTTTACTTCATACCCATCGGTATAATACAGACCTCAGCTCTTAAATGTCAGCTTCAACGCTAATGAATAAGTTCTTCGTTTTCGTGTAGTAACTACAGTTTAATTGTCATTACTGAGAATTCATGACTATAAAATATTTACAGTTTATTACAAGTTGTTGAATATGTTGAGTACTTTATTTTGCTACGTGTCATTTGGTGGTTGTAAAGAGAAAGGAACATACTGATATTTTTAATTCTGATTGATATTTCGTATCTGATATGTCTACTACAGATAATGGTAACTAACTTAAGTTGTATAATGTAATTTCTCAAATATTTTCTATTGATATTCAATCTTTACGACTTGGTATTAAAAACGAAAGCTATTTAAGTCTTAAGGTAATTACTTAAGATAATTTCTGAAGTTTATAATTATGAGATATTCTTCGATTATAGTTAGTTACCCATGTGAAACGAGTGACGGGTGAAAAACAAGTTATGATTGAAAATAACTAATAAGATGTCCCCTGCGCCTTAACAGGCTTGGTTTTTAAATATCGAGTCAGGAAATAAAGTTCCGGAAGAATGTTTAAAAGTCCAATATGACGAGTACATCTCCACCCTACAAGCCGATAAATCTCCTAGTCCCAATATTTTTTGAAGAAGTATATTTATTTTATAAAGGAAAAATTCCTGATTCGTTTTACGATTACATAAATTTGTGATCCATTCCCATACCCCTCCGCACGCTCTTGAAGCGAGTTCAAGTTGTCAACCCAATCATTCGGCTGCGAATTTAAAGCAAAAAGTAATTTTCCCAGACGTACCTAGGCTNATGTGAAACGAGTGACGGGTGAAAAACAAGTTATGATTGAAAATAACTAATAAGATGTCCCCTGCGCCTTAACAGACTTGGTTTTTAAATATCGAGTCAGGAAATAAAGTTCCGGAAGAATTTTTAAAAGTCCAATATGACGAGTATATCTCCACCCTACAAGCCGATAAATCTCCTAGTCCCAATATTTTTTGAAGAAGTATATTTATTTTATAAAGGAAAAATTCCTGATTCGTTTTACGATTACATAAATTTGTGATCCATTCCCATACCCCTCCGCACGCTCTTGAAACGAGTTCAAGTTGTCAACCCAATCATTCGGCTGCGAATTTAAAGCAAAAAGTAATTTTCCCAGACGTACCTAGGCTTGCGGAAAACGTTTCGTTAAGTTTCCTATGAATATCGCTTCTGGTTTCTACAGGAATGTTACGGGTTAATATGGCATGGCTTTGGTGGACACAGGGCGTTATTTTCTGTGAACAAATGTGCGAATTTCTAATTTTGCAATGAGCGTGTGTCTGCGTGTACTGAGAAATCGTACGCTCTACACGAAACTTCTCGCAAGCAAGCGAGGAATATTCCCAAAGAGAAATCAACCAGAAAACCGAAAACTGAATTTTGTGTATTTGTATGTAATGAGGCCAACATGAAGCCTTTTATTATCAGGGAACAGTCAGCACAGAAGAAGGTTTTCGGTTAGGTACACCTGTCACGGTATTGACAGATGAATCAAAACGCGTTCAAACACTCGATTACCGATTAAAATTTTCCCACCTGCGTTTAAAGATAACGCTTCAGAACAACAACAAACTAGCTAGATTTGTTGTACGCAGATAGTAACTTCAACGTGCTGGATCTCTGCGTTTTTGGAGAAAAAAAAAATGGCGTGTGGGGAGCGCACCCAGGGCAAGGCAACCCCCTTCCGAGTGACGGTCTTTCCAGCTTGGNTGGGAGGCGAGCCCCCTGGACACTACGCCACCGCTGCCCCTGCTTTTGGAAACGGTATAAGATTTGGTTCACGAAAAATGGTTCACTACGATCGATTAAATTTTCGCGTAAATTTAAAACTGAAGAAAACAGAAACCCTACAAGTCAGTCAAATCAAGAGAGAAACTACTGAAGGAGCTGTATATTTGCAAACCAAATTTCTGAAAACTAAACGGTCTGTCAGTTTTGGGAAAGGCCATCTTCCACGCCGATTGTATTGATCTCGCCTAGCTTTATAGCCCTTTCCATTTACATGTTCACAATTGTTGATGTGTTACACTAGAACAACTCTCACGCCCGGACCTGTGCCCAATGAGGAATGAACAAGCAATTCAACTGGCGTCTTCTTGTTTGNACTAGAACAACTCTCACGCCCGGACCTGTGCCCAATGAGGAATGAACAAGCAATTCAACTGGCGTCTTCTTGTTTGTATTCCGTGTCGTGAGAATTTCTGTACCTCTGATATGTAAGTGCTCCATGAAAACAAAGTCAGTTATGTTTTGAACTAAGCTGTTAAAAGTTTACCTAGGATTACATTAATTTGTACGGAAGTCTACAGCAAATATACGGAAACGCGCTCCGCAACGTCGTAAAAACGGAATAGAGACCCGTACAAACAAAATAGGTCTGAGTAACTCCTACGTATTTCCAAAACCTTTGGGTTTCGGGAACGAACAATGCCGTCTACGCGAAGCGTTCTTCGCCCCATGCAACACAATTATATTTCCTGCAACTGTAAGGATATTCCCGTTTTAATCCTATTATAAAAAAAACAAAATCGTCAATATCACTAGCCACCTGCAACAGTTAATAACGCTCAAACACTTCAACCTTTTCAGAAACTAAAATAGTTTCATGATTAACTTTCCTCCTAATCATATTGTACACGTTTCTTCCCGACCATTTTTTTAGATTTTGTTTTAAACGTGTGACTTTCACCGGTTGTTTAGATACACCATTTACTGTCGTTTATTTTATGTTTTGCAGGAGGGTGACTGATAGGTCTACAAACGAACACAAATTTAAACCCACGTTTTTCCTGGGACTCAAACCCGGAACCCCTCCGCTGCAAGCCGGTTAGCAGCAAACTGCGCGCAATGGAGGTCCGCATGCTAGACGTGGTAACAGAGTTGTAAGAATGACAAGATACAAACTTCTTGACTCAATTTAAAATCTTGTTCAAAAAAAGAGGTGATAGAATTTTTTTTAATTTCTTCCCTATTTAGTGCCTAACACCCGTCAAACGAAAATTTAGCATTTATTTCGTGATCCTTTTTTTGTAAGNAATTTCTTCCCTATTTAGTGCCTAACACCCGTCAAACGAAAATTTAGCATTTATTTCGTGATCCTTTTTTTGTAAGCAGGTGAAACGCAAAAACCTAATAGTGAATTTAATGAGAGATCACGTGAATACACAAAAACGTTTTGTGATATCTAAGGAAGTACGCTATTTAAAAATAAACGAAAGGTGTGTTATTTAGGGATGATGTCTAAAAAATATATTACCACCACTTTCACGTTATTTCACTTAAATATCTTCCAACACTCGAAAGTCGTTAACTTTCCTGAGGGCTTATTTTGAAAGGTATTGTAAGTATTTTGTGTCTACTAGTAGCCTGTGAATGAAAGTAGGTCGCAATACACAACCGCGCTTGGTAAGAACCCTCGTGCCCTGTCCCAAGCTCTCGCATTTTCTTGACTTCTCTCATCCAGGAAGTTCACAATGAGTCCATTTTCTTAATTACTTTTTCTATTGTGTATTTGTCAACCTTTTTTAAAAAAATTCCTTTGTGCCTCCCAAGCCTTCTCTTTACGCAAACGATCTACGCAACTATTGTTATTAACCGTCCACGGTCGTGGCATTCTTCCGCAAATTCCAGTCATTTCCGCAAAAAACAGACGTTTCCTGTGGTTTCATGTCTACGCCGTTAGCTGTGAAGACATGCAAAAGAGAATTAAACAGCCGCCTGGGTACAGTATCAAAATACAAATGTCTCCAACTTAAACTAGCTGAAGATGAGTTATTTATTGTTTTTTTAGATATTTAGCATGAAGAACATTTGCGCATGTGCAGTGCAACCAACAGTTACGCCAGACTTCGGGAAGAGTGTCATTTTACCTNTAGCATGAAGAACATTTGCGCATGTGCAGTGCAACCAACAGTTACGCCAGACTTCGGGAAGAGTGTCATTTTACCCGTTTTCCTCACAGGTAAGTAAATATATTATACGTGATTTTGCAACGAATTATTATTATGTCGGTAACTGTACTTATAGTTGTATAACGCATTATTTCGAATTAATATTATACAGTATCTATTCTCAGTTTGCGGAAATAAACAACTTTCTCAAACTCAAATAATGTCATTCAAATTTTTAGGATCTTATTTTATTGGACGCTGGTTTCCTATTAAGTACGGTTCAAGACGCGAGTCTGCTTTCTGTGAAATGTGGCCTTTACACTGGCGTGGGAACGGAAGCAATAATTATATTTAAATTTTTAACACCATCTGCTCAAAGAGCAGCTCACATTACTGTATTTTGTTTAATGACTTGACTATTTTATGTACAGCAGTGTCGCCAAAGAATTATTCGANTAAATTTAAATTTTTAACACCATCTGCTCAAAGAGCAGCTCACATTACTGTATTTTGTTTAATGACTTGACTGTTTTATGTACAGCAGTGTCGCCAAAGAATTATTCTAATTTTTTGTATGTCTTAAAATTCATGTAACCAATTCACTCATGTCCGCTATTGAGTTGGTGATGGGATGGAAGGAATTGCTTCCTGTGGCACTGTGCACAGTGAGACTTGCAGTCCAATGTTTATTCTCATAAGAAAACATGTACCTGTAAAGTTAAGATGCTTCGCGATACGATCTGAGTGCAGGATGTTCTTCAAAGCGTGTAAACAGTCGCAAACTTTTGTCTCGTGCTTCGTAAAGAGAAAACGTTTGTGGTGGGCAGATACGTAAATATATTACTTAATTACCTTTGAAGGAAATATCGTTCAACCNTAAAGAGAAAACGTTTGTGGTGGGCAGATACGTAAATATATTACTTAATTACCTTTGAAGGAAATATCGTTCAACCAAAAATCTTTAAACGAATATTTGCAGCGCACCGAGTCGCGAAATATTTTGACCCAAAATTACTGGCCACGCCCAGTTGTAAAACATTCTGATGCTCTTATTAATGTATTGTTCATAACACAAGGATACGTGGTTTGCACGAGAAAATAGATGAATCATTAGTAGCGCAAGAACACGTTACTAGCATGAGAGAATTTGGGCGCAGGTTAGACTTCAACATTTTAAGTGCCCACTTCCAGTATTCATTTGATTATTGCTCGCGTGTCTTCGTGAGAATAATGTTTATTTCCTGACTGTGCCGATCAGAAATAAGTAACGCTGATACTGGACGTCTGTGATTACGGCTAAGTCCCTTAAATACGTAACAGTTAAATTCACTCTACCACGAAACCAGGTCTGAGCTGAAGTAATATAAATGGAACTAAACGCTAGGCCCTAATCGTTCATATCAGTGAGTGAAATATCAGATATCAGTCACCAAGTGAAGTGATACAGTAGTAAAATAACTGCACTCACATTTGGGATTAAACTGGTTTAATTCCCGGTCCGGCCATTGTATTTTAGGTTTTCCATGATTATTTTAAATCACTCCAGGTGGATACTGGGATGGTCTCTTCCTATAGGCCATTACGAATTCCTTACAAGTTACTGCTTCTCCGAGCAATTTGTTCCGTCTTGAATGACCTCACTGTCAAATATACGTTAAATTCTGCCTAACTATTAGTTATCAGTCATCGAAAGTAAGTTAAGAAGCTGGTAGTTTTTGCCAAATTATACGAGTTTACAAAAAAACCAGTAAATAGAGTGGTATTAATAGTCAAATATTGGAGACGACAGGTAATGGCATGTATCTTTGTACACTTTGTGTTAAAGATGGCTGCTTCAATATTTTCATCTGTCTGATTCTGAAACAAATTTTACGTATAATAACAAATTAAATTTATTCTACAATTTGCAAAAATTAATGTCATAGTTGGTGGTGGTAGATCCTGGATTTAAACTTTTGTAAAACCATGTTTTCGCAAGTCGCTATCATACCAATCTATAAATTTCAACACATGGCCAATATTTTAACCCATCCAGACCCAGCATGCATAGCTGTGTACATTACGCACGTGTGGGTAAATTTTAGTATTTACTGCACGTTGCGAAGCTCAGTGACCAATGATATTACCTGTGGGTAATTTATTCGCAAACTGTCCTACTGGTCTAGGTTTTAATGGGTTCATTTAACTGCAGCCAAACAGCTTACAGCTTACAGCGATACAGCTGTTGTGTTGACTTAAGTACACCACGCAGCATACATGTTTTTGTTTGCAACACCTGAAACCGTTAATTAAAGTGGTTCTGAAAGGGCTGAGGAGTTTTACCTGCCAAGCCTGCTGTCACGGAGTAAAAATGGGGAATAAAAGCTAAAGGAATTCCTTCTCAACGCATCAAAGGTAATTGTTCCAATGCAAAATTTATATTCCACGTAACTTTCCCAGCGAATACTATCACGTTTAGAAATTCATAAATAAATATATTTTAAATTAAAAAAATTATAAAAGATTATTATAAATAAAAATTTACAAATAACACCTAACGCGACAGTTTTCATTAACAAATGATACGTAGAAATTTTTTTGTTTGAAACAGTTATCTTTAAAATCTTGAAGGAATTTCTTTGATATAAAATCCTCTTTTAAACTGTATTGCTGCAGGCTTTGTAGCAGCGATCTTTAATTACATAAACCGCGAACGTTTTGCCACGTAAAATTTTTTTNCTGTATTGCTGCAGGCTTTGTAGCAGCGATCTTTAATTACATAAACCGCGAACGTTTTGCCACGTAAAATTTTTTCACACTTTGGAAATGACCTCTTACACATTAAACTCACGTTACTTTGCAAAGTTAAAAAGTTATTAACATTNTTTTTTCACACTTTGGAAATGACCTCTTACACATTAAACTCACGTTACTTTGCAAAGTTAAAAAGTTATTAACATTCATAAAGAAACATCTGCTAAATTTCATAATTAATTTCATTTGCCTTCATTTAAGAGGTTATCTTCATTCCGCAAATACCTGCCGTATTTAAATGACACTGAGTAGAGAAAAACGAGTACCCTTGCAAATTTAAGTGGCCGTCATTCTCAGTAAAGTTCTGCTGATTTGGATTAAATTTCAAAGGCCTTAAGCTTAGAGTAGAGCTACAAAAAAACTGAGATATTTGGGTGGCTCTTGACATCGACGACTTAGGTGACTATGGCGCAGCGCGGGAATGCAAAGGCGGGGACAGGAGTTCCCCGAGAAAACCCGCCGACCAGCAGCATCGTCCGGCACGATTCCCACATGTGAAAATCCGGGAGCGGCCTTTAGGTGGGCGGTGAGTCTTCTGACCAATAAACTACCGAGGCCCCAATAAAAAAAAACGGGCTTGAACAGCTATTCGTAATCGGCTTGCTGCCAAATAAAGCTGGTTTTTCAGAGCAAAACTTTTTTTAACAAAATCTCTGGAGACGTTAATATGCTATCAATTGCGCATGTGGAAGTCTTAAATTGCGAAACAGTTATCAGTGGGACAAACTATTATACCTAAATTTCCGAATACTTCTTTTTTTCCTCTTTCATAGGCAATAATATGTGAAATTATACCAAACCCTGGTAAAATTAAGATATATACATCTGGGTGACCGAAGAATCAAAATAAATGTTGATATAAGATAGGATCCCCTCCCCCTGCAGGATCAAAAAATGATGTATTTATATTTTGGTCAGTTAATAATAATGTGATTGCTCCAGCAAGTACAGGTAATGAAAGTAATAATACAATTGCTGTAATAATTACTGATAAAACAAATAAAGGTTTTTTTTCTAATGATAATCCTGGTGATTTTATATTAATTGTGGTTGAGATAAAAGTAATAGTATTTAGTGGCTGTTATCATTTTTATTGTTTATGCGAGACATTCACAATACAAACAATTGTAATTGGTACATTCTTTCTATATAGTTCCCACTAAACGATTTAAAAAAAAAAACCCTAGGTATACAATTTTTGTCCCTTGTGTGTCGGCGCGTGTTTGCTCCTGTCGGTGCCTCATCCCTGCCAGGTGTGACGACATCTTCAGCTGCCTGGGATTCGTCTCAAGCAACCCTTTACCTTTTTTCCCGGCCACGCCCCTCCCTGCCAGTTCCAACCCCTTCGAAACCCACCTAGGGCCCCACGTCGCCGACTCTCCCCCCCCCCACCCGT
>NQII01003693.1:339647-359732 GCA_002778355.1 Clitarchus hookeri
TTTTTTTATATATATATATATATATATATATATATATATATATATATATATATATATATATATACCAAAATGTGAATTGCTTTTAATTTTAATGTATTCATGAAGTGATCAAACGTCAAATTATTGATCATAATAGAGACTTATTAAATTAAAGTTAGACAGTTGCGAACATTTTTGGGATATTATGTCTCCATTTCGTAAAAAAAAATTTAATTAAAAATTATGAAAACTGACAAAAGTAAAAGTGTTTTGATGCATCCCTGGTAAGATGTCTCGGGAAATCTATCCTTACATGCTGTATAGTTTTCTTCCAGACGTGAGATGTAAAACTTCCATATAACTGTAGACTATACCTCGTGCGTTAACAATGTTGCTGTGTGAAAATCATTCAAACGTATATATGTTCCCGCTATGGCAATTCTTATTTGATGGTCATGAAGTATGTTAATCCCCATGTCATTGTTCACTAATAGCGAACGTTCCACTTTTAAAAGGGTGTTACAAAATCACATATATCAGACAAATGTTTTTCAACTATTCATATGCCAGTAAGTATTTAAATAAATATATATATGTATATAATTTGGCGTTATGCTCAGTTGAACCATTTGTAGAAAATGTTAATTCAAAGTCATAAGTTAATACATTGTGTCAAATCAAGTTTACAGGATGAATACCAACATAAAATATGTTATAAAAACAAATGAAATTGAATTATTTACCCGCAACATGTCATCATACATTATTTTGTCGGTCTCGTTTAAGCGCACGACCTTCTATTTATAAAAGTTGGAAAATTTCTTGTTACGTGTATTAAACAGGAAGATGGATTTTGCCATTATTTCAATTCGAGCACATTTTAAAAAAGCGTTCGGAGACAGAATATTACTTTGACAGGCAGTTTTATGAAGTTCACTTAAACGTAATATTACGTCGAAGCAACTCAAAGAGCAATTTATTCAAATAAAGACGATTATTTGTGCAATATATAAGGTAGAAGATAACATTCGAATAAGTTGCTATCCACTCGCCATATTATTTACAGCCTTCCTGTAATTGACGTCCTTGTATTGCAAACAAAATTGAAGGCGTAACGACTAAAGATTCCAGCAGAGCTGGTATTCACGCAGTGATGGACAAATTTCCATCTTGTCTTAATTGTATGCAAATTTCTACAGAACTTGAAGAGTTTGGCATAGGTTTACAGATAACATTTCAATATCACTATTTTTTAATTGGCGGAGCTCTCTTAAATTATGGACAGTGACGTCGATAGAAACCAGTGCTAGGAAGAATTATTGGGGGTGTTTGTTAACATATGGCTAGGCACGACGGTTTATCTCTGTAAAAGTTGACTGTTTGTTAAGGTACACCGTACTGTATAAATGTCTGGCTTTTTTGTTTCTATATTGGGTGCCTTTTATGTATGACACTTCTATCCAATTATGTTGTGTCTCTGAAGGTTCCGATACTCTCTAAAGCTAAAACGTTTGTTAATGATATGCAGACAACTTGGCCTGGTTAAAATCTCGAAAATTCGTTGCCTCAAAAATTTCGACTGGGGCGGTACAACTGTCAAATGATAATGCAGGTGTCTTAAGGCCAGGAAAGAAACCTCGCGTAGAGCAAAAGGGTAAATAAAATCTGTCTTGAACCCGACACTCAGTATTTGTAGGCACTGCGAAAGCACGGCCCATAGATCCTTTTGGCTTGTCAGTTTTTCAGCAAGAGGTGTCAGGCNGCAGACCTGCCGGTTGAGCTGCATTACGGTTTGTTTGAAATTTGTATTTTTGAGCTAGTTACAAAATTCTTTAGAATAGGAATGTGAATCTGCGCAGTGGGTTTATTTTTGTGTAGATATATCCATTCTCTGACTGGCTTGGTGAAGCTATGTAAGTGGGTTTATGTCTGATTGGCTACGGCATCTTACAAACGATCCCCTAATGACCGGACTGCCGTGTGGAAAGAAAAAAACCAGGCGCTGATTGGCCAATGGCGTTGCATCACGTTTGCTGACCAGTGACATTATTTTGTTGGCATGTTCTGTTGGAGATCATGGTACAAGTGTCTGTTTCACAGATATGTTATCATCTGTTCCATGACGAAATTATGAAACAAGTTTCCCAACAAAACTTTCTCAGATGACTAAAGAGAAGTAGTTTAAAGAAAAACTGTGTGTTATAGACACTATTATGCATGTATACAAAACGAGTAAAATTAACGGTGTTTGCAGACTAGTGCCAATTTTCTAGTTCCCGCTGTCCTCATTCTTCTGCCGGTGCCCGGCTGTTATAACAGCGACCCACGCTACTGAACGTTGTTCGCCGGTAGGCCTTCCTGGTTCCCTGGTTTTTCTGTTTGTTCTATGTATGGATATTATACCGGATGAGTCGCCTGCGCCTATTTTTCCGGATCTATGCAACCCGCATACATTACTACCCATATAAGAAAAAAAAATCTATCGTAGCAGAACATCACGTGCGCTTTGATTCGTTGTCGTCGGTACAGTAAGCGGTGAACGGATGGAGTTATGTCAGCAATGCGTTGAGAATCAGTCACGTTTCAAAGAATCCACGTCCTTTTATTGTGTAGGAACAGAGGATTGCGATGTTCACCGAATACATTGGTACGTGACGATTGGGTCTTTAACACACAACTGCCTCGTTTCGAGCCACTGTGTTTCTACATGTGACACAAAAAATATAGTCACCTCTTACTGCGTTGTGGCAACGATAGCAACACGCACGTGCTGTTTTGTAGGGATTCTTTATTTTCGCGCCGCTGATTGGGGCAGGCCGACTACAGCGTCGATTGTTCAGCTAACAGACGAGGCGCCGGAGCGAGTACGTACACGGCATGGGACTCGGCTATACAAGAGAAAATTATTTTACATTGGAGGAGATCTTTTGTAGTTTGTAGTATTGTGGGCAGGTTGCATAGATACGGAAAAATAGGCGCTGGCAACTCACCCGGTGTGAATTTTATTAGTTTCTGATATTCTGATCCATAACAATTTGCAACTGCGTTGCTTTCGCCAGTGCACTACACTTTGTGCACTAGACATTCTATAAAGCTTTGAAACAATAGGAAACGCCTCACGACAGGGTGGCCGAATCTCATTGAACACGATAAAAATGGGAAGTGGGACTTCACAGCTGCAGAAACCAATGAACCAATGACTCGGGTATATACCAAACGGTGAACATCAAGAAAGACAGCCAGTCTGATTACGAAATAGCCAGTAACTGAGGACTCATCAAGTGATCATATGTTTATTATGTACGAGATTAACAACACACCTAGCCCCAAAGAAGGTTGTGAAGTGCCACGAGCAAGATACATTCATAGGGGTGCAGATTCGAAGAGATTCGAACAAGTACTAATGTATAATCTCCAGAGGTACAAAGTAGAATACACCAAAGATCCGCACCAAAGAGCATTAGAGTTAACGAAAGTTATCCAGGATACATGTAACAGAACACTACAAAGTCTTGGTGTCCCACTAAACAGAAGGTAGGATGGAAAACTAGAAGAGACGACAAGAAAAGTGCGGAAGACAAGAAGAAACCTGAAAAGAAGCAGAGATGAGACGCAATGCCTAAGTCTGGTTGATGTATACAGAAATCAGAAGAGGACCTATGCANCCTGAAAAGAAGCAGAGATGAGACGCAATGCCTAAGTCTGGTTGATGTATACAGAAATCAGAAGAGGACCTATGCAAGATTGATGAAGGATAAGAAGAGAAATTATTGCAGAAATGTTGTGAACGTGAAATGGAATGAAGATCCATAGGGTTAGGGTATAAAAAACTTGCAAATAAAGTTAAGTGTAATCAGGTTATGAAGAGCCTAAGATTACAGGGAAGAGTGATGATCNGTATAAAAAACTTGCAAATAAAGTTAAGTGTAATCAGGTTATGAAGAGCCTAAGATTACAGGGAAGAGTGATGATCAGTCAGCGGGAAAATGCAGAAGAAGTCATCCAGGCTCAACTGCCAGAGAACAGCAAAGAAGGTGAAGAAGAATTACATCGCATGAAGAGAGGAAAATGAAACAGTTGCCAAATACTCTGAATACTGAAGATTTCGATTTAGAAGAAGTTGACAAAATAGCGAAAGAGCAAAAAAATAAGATGGGATAACTGCTGATATAGTCAAGAGAGTGTACTCTAGGATACGATAGGACCTACTTGCACTGATGAACGTTTGTCTACGTAATGGATGCTTCCCAAATATCTGAAAAAATGAAATTCTCAAGATTTTCTAANTGCACTGATGAACGTTTGTCTACGTAATGGATGCTTCCCAAATATCTGAAAAAATGAAATTCTCAAGATTTTCTAAAAAGCGGGAAATAAAGACCCAACAAACACACAATCATATAGACCCTTACATTATTGCCGGTGCTCTGAAAATTTTTGGAAAAGTTAGTAAACCAAAGATTATTAAAGTTTCTAGAAGCAATTGAGGGACTCCATAAGCAACAATATGGGTTTCGGAAAGGCAGAGGCACAGAAAGAGCNTGCACTGATGAACGTTTGTCTACGTAATGGATGCTTCCCAAATATCTGAAAAAATGAAATTCTCAAGATTTTCTATAAAGCGGGAAATAAAGACCCAACAAACACAAAATCATATAGACCCTTACATTATTGCCGGTGCTCTGAAAATTTTTGGAAAAGTTAGTAAACAAAAGATTAATAAAGTTTCTAGAAGCAATTGAGGGACTCCATAAGCAACAATATGGGTTTCGGAAAGGCAGAGGCACAGAAAGAGCTATGCTTAATGTGGTTGGGAAGGAAAAATCCTGTTGACAATCTTATTTCTTGGGAGTTTTCTTTGAAATAAATGGAGCCTTGGATAATGCATGGCTGCCAGGAGTGCTTTGGCAGCTAAGAGATGAGTGCCCAGCTAATATTTATGGGATATTAATGAATGACTTTGCGAACAGAATAAGTCAGTATAAAGTGAACAACATATGTGTACGGAAGATAATTTCTAAGGGATGTTTCCAGTGATCTGTCCTAGGACCTGTTTTGTGGAAGATCTTTTTTTGACTCAATATTGCATTTGCAGTTGACAGAAGAAAGTGGGATATTTGCTTACACCGATGAGGCTCTTGTGATAATTTCAACACAGAGCCGAGCTGAATTGGAACACAAAATAGAAGAAACATTACATCAGACTGAGAGATGAGGAAAGATAGCCAAGTTGGAATTCTCTGTTGAGAAAACCAGTGCAATACTACTAAAGGGAAGACTCCAAGAATCGCTAATGATAAGATTTAAGGGAAGTCCAGTGAAGATAAAGAGCACATTTACTGTTTCTTGGAGTGGTGTTGGATAGAAATTCACGCTTACAGGATCATATAAGAGTGTCATCCTGGCAGTTGCATTGTACGTATCTGCAGTGTGGTATGAAAAATCAAGATTAGTGCATACGCAGATACTTATACTGAAGATGCATAGGGCTGCATTACTTGCAATTGAAATGGCGTACAGGACAACCTCTACTGAAGCATTGTTAGTGATAGCTATAATAATCCCCCTCAATCTGTTAGTAGTAGAATAAGAAAGTTTAATGAATGAAACTGATGGAAGACCTGCATCTACGGCGAGGAAGAATGAAGTCAGAAGAGAGACGCTGGTGGACCTCTGGCAGGAGATATGGGATGCCTCGGAGAAGAGGAGAACCACGTGCAGAAAATTCTGTGACATAAGGGATAGAGTCTGTCATAACTGGATCACGACTGATAATCATATGTCACAAATATTAACAGGACATAGCAATTTCAAAGCACATCAATACATATATAGTTTGGTAGACTCCCATCTCTGTAGGATATGCGAAACTGAAGACACAATTTTACATGTACTACAAGATTATCATAAGCTAGAGGACTTAAGACTTAAGATTTGACTACTGTATAAGTCTTAATACAGAATAAAATGGATGGGAAGATATAATGTCCAACAAGGGTAAAGCAAAAATAATAATGGAATAGGCAAAAGAAATCACTATAAGATTAGAAGAGTTTGATCTGTGGATACAAAATAATCCTCAAGAAATGGAATAACTTCTCCCTTAGAATGATACCACACCCTAATACTTACAAAAAAATAAAACCAATGTAAAATTTGGTGCTGGGAGTGGACCTTCTCAACTAAAGTGGACAAATGTAAAACCGCTATATGAATTTTGTAGTGGGAGAGGACACACCATAGAGTCTGAATCCCAGTGCAAATAGGTGGATTCGTCAGAAGGCAACTGATGAGTTTTTGATTCTTCGCCCACTACTCAGAATAAGTTAGAAGACATGATGTAGATCTGGCAACGTACAAGGAAAATGAACAACTGAGGAACAATGAACTAAGCAAGGAACCAGGATAATAGAGACTGGAAATATACGGAATTGGCAATACAAATTGAAACAGGTGAATTAAATGACGAGAATACAGACTGAAGGATGGTATATGCGGAGGGAGGGGGGATCGAAAAGTAGTCCAAAGGCCCCCCTCCCGGGTGCTGCCTAACGAAGGAATAGAATGGCTTAGAAAAGCATATAAGAAATATATACATTAGAGTAAAGATGGATCAACTGCGCCACACTTACCCTCCGAGCATCTTGGCAGTAAAATAAAAAATTGTTTGTAATAGTATAAAACAATAATAAATCAAAGGGTGACAATGTGTACAGTAATAAAAAAAAAGTTTAAGTTACGTGGCCCGTGAGAGCGAAAGGAAGGAAAGTTATAAGATAGAATACACAATGATAAGCTAAAGGAAATACTTATACTCTTGCATTACCCAGAAAGCGCATAGGCGCGGGGGTGAAAAGAAAAAAATTGTGTGTCTGGCTTTTGGCTAGACAAACAAAAAAAAAACCATACGGTGGATTCTAGACAGTTGGCAGCGCGACTTATACAGCTCGCTACTTACAATATCTGTAGGCTACCGTCGTAACCAGTGCTCCTTCGATTTTGTTCCTCGCACATGCTTCCAACCAAGCTGAGACCTTAGCCCTTTCATGCACGGTGGTGTATATTTTGCACGTATGTATTCCAGGGAGTGTTGCAGTGAAAGAAATCATTCGTTGTTTACAATATATTCCGCAGTCACACAAACAACTGTCGTCAGTGGCATCAAACACATATATATATATATATATATATATTTTTTTTTAAATATATTTATTGGCCTCTACATATGGCAATGAGTAAAGTTGAAACTAGCAGAGTTCCAATCAAAAATAATTATTTCGTTGCAACGGCAAACATTACATAATTATGTATGCCGGAGAGAGTTTAAGTCATGTGTACCTTTCTGTTTCTTTTGGCTGGACCACGAATTAAATTATTCTAAGAAATAGTTCGGAAATTTACCACGCCAGTGGTTAAGAATGATACGAAAACTGTTATGGGGAAGTTTCTTCTTATAAAAACGCGGTAGCGCTCCTGAACAGGTATATGAAGCAGCCAAATGTGTACTGCCATTACCAAATACACATATTAGCCGTGATAAACACTTCCGTATTTGTATACTTATGTATGGTAACTATCCCACAGTACGTATATGTTAAAGAATTCCATTACATGTTAGGAAATTTACCAGAAATATTTCCTACCGTGTACTCATTTTCTGTAGGATGTGAGTTAAAATTTCGATGACTAGTCTGGAGTGTAGGTCGAGCTATAAACTACAAGGATTTTGATTCATTGTTCCGCAAGTGTTCAACAAGATCTCACAAGAACACTACAGCACGGAAACAATCATTTTCTTGATATCAATATTTAATAAATATTTAAAAGGACAGGAACGGTTGTGAATCCTTTAAAAGAAACGAAGGGCAATTGGATAGGGAAAAATCAAACTGACACCCCAGTGGCTAATGGCCAGCCAGTAATAATCGCTGTACAGCACAGTTTTCGTATCCGGTGTTATGGGGACCTGCAGGAAGGTGGTACAGGTGAAGCGCGCCTACCTCGAGTAATGTTCCGCGATTGAGGCCGAAAAGTGCGAGAGCGATAAGGGTGACCATACCGCGCGAATCAAATGCGACATCGCTATTAAGCGCAAGGTTGTGAACTGGAGTGTAGTGTTCTCGTCGTCCTGCGTGCGCATGTGGGATTTTCAGTGGTGACATCGGTGGAAAGTCTGTGGTGATGTTCAATACAGGGCTNCGGTGGAAAGTCTGTGGTGATGTTCAATACAGGGCTCTCTATTATGTTTGCACTGTATATGACGCGTATGTTTCGAGATAGAGCGCTTTGACAAATCCGGTTTTAACAGTGTTGGAGAATCTTGAAAATGTTTTCTAACGTGCGCAAGGTCTTGAATGTGCTCCTCTGAAGTGTGTGCTATTTCCGTAGTTCAGCACATTGGACGCTTTGTTTTATAGTTCCGCAGGAAAATGGTATTTACAACAATCGGCAACTCGTGTCAAATATTAGGTATGCGGAAGCCTAAATAAAAATTCTACAGTGAGACAAGGAATATATAGCGTCTTCACGTTAAACTGAGCACTTTTGAAAGCCCTGCCTAGGATCTACTTATATTATTACGTTGGATCCTAAAACCATATGTACATATAACTNGAGCACTTTTGAAAGCCCTGCCTAGGATCTACTTATATTATTACGTTGGATCCTAAAACCATATGTACATATAACTATCATTGCTATGGGCCTGAGCCCTTTATTAATACGCCATCCAAGTAAACTCGTGGGAATATGAGACATGTAAATATGTTACTTGTATGCAAATTCTTAATATAAAGTATTTGCAATCAGAAACACTAGCCTCGCTTGACAAACATTTAAACAATACGTTCGTAATACAAAGCCATGTTTTGGGACAATTTTTTTATATATTCGCTGCCAACACAACTGGGAGCTCGCATGCCAATGTGCTGTAACGGGTAGTGATTTTTATTTCAAAAGCTGATTTTGAAAGCGATAACTTTACAGTGAACAGTTTATAATCCACGATACGCCATGAACGGTAAAACTCACTACGGCAATGTCTAGTGGGTAAGTATCGAGGCACTTTTATGCACGCCACTGAATTTGATAATTTTCGTACTCATCAGGGCCGTTNTGTCTAGTGGGTAAGTATCGAGGCACTTTTATGCACGCCACTGAATTTGATAATTTTCGTACTCATCAGGGCCGTGATTTTTATAGACCCTATAATTCAGCACAATGAGTACAATCAAAGGCGTCACGGAAGTTCAGGTTTATTTCTCTCATGTCATTGGACCTATGTTCGCCCGATACTCATTGCAGGACTCCAAAGAATTACTAAAATTTTTTTAGAAAAACTTTAATTCGTAACTAGACATTGAAAAATCGAGAATTTTTTTTACCCAAAATACATTCGCATACTTAGTAGCATCTTTATACTTTAACAAATGTATGTTATATTTTCCATCGGTTTGGACTCTTTGTAAACCAGCACAGATTTTCAATATTAGAGTATCACAAGTGTCATTGGCGCAGAGAAATCAGATAATAGCTTCATAACACACACGACAACCAATACGGTAAGGAAAATTTCAGACGCGGGTACTGTAGATATAAAGCTAAGAGACAGTGGGTAGGTTTCAGTTGCCGTAAATAAGAAATTTTGGATGTAGATTTTACAAATGCTAACCCAGCAGACCTACTGGTTTCGCTTGCTCAATCGATGTGCTTTAGGTTTGGTTTTTTGCTCGAGTGATGTATAACATACATAAAATAGAACGCTATCGGGCTACTCGTAGGGAACATTATAGTGTTCAGTTTTGGACAAAGTTAACCTTCTTGAGCATTACGTGCCAAGAGTCACCGAGTCCGAACAGGTTATACAGGAAGATTCACCAGGAGTTACCGCCACTCACAGGACTTATTCCTTACATTATTTGGAGCAAAATATATCACATACATGTGGGTCCTATTCCCAATATTTACAGGGTAATTCGAAACATTTGAAAAATTACGAATATTAAAAAAAATGGCGTTTGGGGAGTGCACCCAGGGCAAGGCAAAACCCTCCGAGTGACGGTCTTTCCAGCTGGGACCCGTAGGTGACCGTCATCNTAAAAAAAATGGCGTTTGGGGAGTGCACCCAGGGTAAGGCAAAACCCTCCGAGTGACGGTCTTTCCAGCTGGGACCCGTAGGTGACCGTCATCCCTGAGCATGACAGAAATGAGGCCCTAGAATGGAGCGGCGCTGAAATGCAAGGGCGGAGGAAACGGGAGTGCCCCGAGAAAACTCGCCGGCAAGCGGCATCGTCCAGCACGATTCCCACATGCGAAAATCCGCCATTATTATACGAATATAATAATAACCCCTCCAGAAGTAAATACAGTTATGTATTATCATACCGTATTTTTTACAGTTGAGCATCACAATTGCGTCTGACAGGCTTACAAAATATTTTCACAAATGTTTGCGTCCACTTCCATACGCTTCGCCTTAACGCCTATGAACAGCACGAGTTGCTCTACGTAGCTGCACACGGCTGTCTTTGGTTTCTGTAGCAGCATGCATGATACGCGCAAGTAGTTCCTCGTGTGTTTGTGCAGTCCTTTGGTAGACATCATCCTTCATCCGCGATATACCATGCACTGCTAGGTGGCTCAGCTTCTATCACTCCATGTGTACGTGTAAGAATGGAGGTAAGTAGGCTCTTGTAGCGAGACACGGACGAAATGAACTTAAGTGTGTGACAGAACAACACTCACAAATGACACGACAAAAATTCTTATGCAAGACAACCTAAATATTCGCTAAGAAAATATCTACTGCTTCTTGGAATGATTATTCAGCAGACACGTGGCCAGAAAAATGTGGAATTTAATTAACGTTCTTTCAGTAAGATGAGATTTGACAAGAATGAAATAATAAATTTGCAGTGTAGATTTTATGTATGGCCTCAGCAACAACAGCATCTATCGTAACTGATATGTCCCATTTAAATTAGACGTGACATTGGAAAAAAATTCTAACTTCAAGGGAAATAAATTAATTAAATGGTTTCTTTGATCCAGACTAGCTCAATGTTTTAAATGTAATATTATAAATTCCAAATTGTCCGTGGTTAAAATAATTCGGAATCATTTCAACTTGATAAAAATTTTAACTCTGCTTCTTAAAAAAAAAAAATTGTTCACGAACTAAGCTGAAAATAATTTTAAAGACGAAGAATTCTCGTAGTTATAGGCGTTCCTTCCTGTCGACCTCGTTGTCGGCAGTCGCATCCCGTTGGATGCGGCAGGACCTCTCATCGCGGGCTTCCCTGTTCAGTCTTTCGGGCCTGCAGTGCCATTTTTTACGAACTTGGGTGGCTCATAACAATCTTTAGGAAAGGTTAAGATTAAGGAAAACAGGATAAGCTCAGATAATTAAAAGGATTGTTTGAATTCATTAATGTAGACTTTACTTGCTCTAAAGTTGGAAGAATATACAATGTTATTCAATTAAAGTTAAGTCCAACGGAAGAGAAATCGAAGGAGTTAAGGAAGGTTGTTAGTTAAGAAGGAGGATCACATATATAGGAAGGGAACTTACCCCAGCCTCGCACCCGGACCCTCTGGCGGAAGCAGCCCAAGGAGCAGCCGCTGTCTGGTCTGAAGTAAGTTCGTAGTAGTCGACGACCCCTCTCGGCCGTAGACGCCTATATCACACTTCTCGCCCCACCACGTAACTATTGACGTACTGTGATTTGATTGGTTTCCCTTGCGCGTCGGCGGCGGGCTCCTTCGGGTTGACCGCTCTTCTTAGGTAAAATGCTCTTAGATCAGCACTAGCTCAGCGGGTCCTCTGTTGCCACGCGTCGTGTGGTTCATTCTCCCCTGATTGCTGCAATCACTCTCAATCTTCGGTTTTGATATTCCAGCACTTCTGAGGCGTATTTGCGCCATTGTTATATCGTTGCTGAATTATGTTCCGGCCTGGTGTTGATGAACTCTGTGGCGTTGCTCTTAGGTAAATGCTTAGGGTGGCCACCGAAACAGGCCTGCTTCTTCCTTAAACTTGCCTCGCGTCTTCGTCTCCTTCGAGGCGGCCTGCTTTCAGGTTCCAACTTAGGTCCTAGTAGTATAATCTGATTAAAATACCTGCGTGCCAAACCCACGCGGGCTAACGTCCTGCCTTCGAACGCCAAAATGGCTAAGAATTCCTTTCCAACTCTTATTAAATAACGCCGTCTGCAACTAACCATTCACGAGAGAGCTAGAGGTAGAATTACTCAACGCGTCACTTAGTTGACATGGCAACGGAGCAATAACTGCTCATATACTAGTACTTTGTAAACACATTACAAAAAAAAACTGATTGGAGAGACATAGAATTGTGTTTACAATTAAATAAAAATAAAACTTTAAATAAGCATTTAAATTGCATACCAATTATCATAATAAAAGTTCCAAATGAAAATAATATCGTTAAAATCATATAACGTCTTGCAAATAAATAAATAAGTAAATAATAAAAATTTGCATGTGGTCCAATTTTACGACGTTAGAATTCACATTCCCCATAATCTAGGCATTTCCAATTTGTTGAATTACTCTGTAAATTTTGGGAATATGACTCACATATAATATATATTTTTCTCCAATGACGTAAGGAACAACTTCCTGTGAGTGGCGGTAACTTCTGGTGAATCTTCCTGTATATATTTATCACTCCTAGTATGGTTTGTTGAAATAACTACTTTAGATTTTATTACTTTGAACGTTTGTACTTAAGTTAAAATCATAGAGAAAGGGCGAGCTTAGTACGGGTTAACTGGCAGAGTAATAACTATAACAAGTGTCACGAACGTACAATTGGACCTAGTCAATACTACAGACAGTACTCAGTGGAGCTATGCAATCATTTTTTATTTTTGAAGCCCCTTTAGTGTACAACTGATATGAAGGGTTCCACCTTAAAACTGATGCTGAGGCTGATGAAGGATAATCGGATTACATCGTTTGGCGCATTACGGTGGCTCCTTCGCCCATCTCGTTCGGCCGAGATAAGACCTCGGATGCTGCGTTGCGCTGGAGATAATACTTGCAGACTGAACATTTTGGCTGCAGCGTCTTGATCGTTGCCATCTGCTGTCTGCTGGCCTGATTAGCATCTTATGTGGGATGGCGCGTTCAGGCAGGCCGCCGAATCAAGACCTTACCACATCGTAACAATTAGAAAGGTTACACTATGAGCGGCCGAGTAAAACGGGAAAGTGAATGATACATGGTCAATGCACGAGTATGAGTAAAACTGTGAAGTGTAGCATGCGGTCGCGATTGCGGTAATTAAAATATATTTGTAAGTTGATTACGTATCAATATTTATAGAATTACTTTACATACAAATATGGTTTCGACGCTCTTCGGAGTGCGAGACCTCAGTCCTCGTATCACGCCTTTTTTTTTTTTTGCAATGCTAGAAATGTCTTTTACAAACATAAAAATTGTATTTTTATATCGCATGTAACTATCATACATAATCCTACTGATTCGTCGCCAAAAAGGAATGATATTTGTGGGATGTATTTTATTTTACAGTTTAAACGTTTGTCTGACACACGTTTAACACTGTGTATGTGAAGTTCAGCATTTACATGCCCTACATTTCATTGGTGCAGTAAAGCACTCTAACAACTTCCCACGCCGACAACCTCCTAAGTGAAATATCATATAATTCGTGAGTTCATTTTAGGAAACAAGGGAATATCATGGAAATTGTATTTTTTTTTACACTAAACGCTTTTTATATGACACGCCATGGGTTACTCGTAGTAGGTAAAAATACTGGTAAGAAAACAAGCAGTGAGTCCCGTGATACTTCTTCGTCGGTAAAATTGGCTGCTCACTGGGGTTGCAGTAAGTGGACAAATATTTGATGTTGGCTAATGGAGAACGTTGTTTTCAATCCACAAGGTAAAAAAATATAGCAAATAATATCCTGTCAGAACTTGTAACTTACTGCTGGAAAATGTCAGCTAGTTGAACCAATGAGCAACAGTTTAGAACTAAAATTCAATTGACAGCCTAACGAAACCTTTTCCATATTTGTGCTGGTTACTGAACATGCACAGCATCGGCCACGATTTTACCTGTTCTGCAGCTGTTGAGCATAAACCAGTGTACTCAGGAGAGTGTGTTAAGGGGTCGATTATTCAGTATCTCCTTCGGCATATCACAAAGTGCTGTGCTTGAATAATCTACGGAAATATATTCTGTTCTGAACCTAGAAAACATGTTATTTATTAATAAACACGTTAATGCCCTGTAAAAGTTCACGTTTACAAAAAAAAAAAACTTAAAAGTTAATGCTACGAAATTTTCTTTCGTGTCACGGAGATTTTTCACGAAGTTATTTGTTTGCCATGTAATGAGAAACTGTATCTTCTTTAGGTTTAATTTAATAGTCCATCAATCACGAAAAAGAAATTAATAACAATGGGCATATATTAATAATAGGCATATTGGGCATGATAGGCATATATTAATAATAGTTGGCATAGAGGTATCATTTGAAGAAAGAGAGGAGTCGGGCCTATCCCGTGAAGGCATGTCATAAGAGCGGGGATTTCTGGTCCATGCGGGATGCTGACAAAGGGTTGGGATGAGAGGGAAGTAGGAAGGGATGGGGTTGAAAACCCTTCCCCTCCACCCTGTTTTCTTTTCCATCCTGCGCAACTTGATTACCTTTGCTGCTCCAAGCCACGACGGGCGGTACCTCCCTTTGCCCAAAAATCCATGTTGTCGAGAGAACAGGAAAATAATCCCCTTGCCTTTCCCTCTTTTGTTATACGTCCACAAAAAAAAGTATTGTACGTATATGAGGAGGGAAGTAACTGAAAAAGTTGGCAAGACTTGCTGTATCGGTAGCTGGAATTTTTTTTTTTTTTTTTTTTTAATTAAGGACNACAGGGTCGTCTGAAATGTCGCCACAATACCTACAATTATTTCGGCCTCATTTTTGGGCTCGTCTCGTTATGGGTCCCCTGCATTGTTCTTCGTCGCCCCACGTTTGTACCTATGATATCATGTGCGATTAAATGTTTAAAGATATAAAGAATGTTAAGTCATATAAACCGGTTGTGGGCATAACCGGTTTTAGTGAACTCTCTACTTAACTCCACAGTTATTTGGGAGATCGAGAAGCTGATACGAGTTCACTGGTTTCTGCCGTTTGGAAAAATAATTAACGCTTGAAAAACATGATTTTCTCAGAAAACGTTCCTGTTTGGTTGTACTTAAGAGCAGCTTAGCTCAGATCCACTATAGCGACTGGACAATCTCAACTGCTACGAGTATTTAATGCTTTCCCACGAACCACGGACCTTTAGCACCATAGTAAACTCATTCTGATTGTCCTAGTAACATACTACAGTGTATTTTAATATAGACACACCATCAACAAGCAAAGGAAAATTGTTGTTGTAAACGTATATTTAAGTATAGCATATGTGGAAACACATTCCCGCATTTGTACACTGTAATCATTTTCCTGTGATCTGCAACTCAATAGTTGGGGATATATTCATAGCTATAAATATTTCTTAATATGTCGAACAAACTATGATGCAATCACAGAATTAGCATAAAGTTGTTTGAAATGTATCGTGACATCAAAAAACTTTCTAAATTCGGTCCGTTTCTGACAATTGCCACTAGAAAATAGCACATACAATAGAATCACTGAGCTATTATTTGAAGCATTCTGGAGATTTAAGCTTATTAAAGCCGCGAATAAATTGAATATGATTCACGTGCAACTCGATAAAGTGAAAATTAGGCTTTTGCCAAGGCGTCTGTGAACGAAAAAATGACAGCGATTAGATAGCAGAAAAGATAAATGGCATGCAACTTATATTTAGTAACGATATTAAAGCTCTCAAAACTTTAACAGCTCTGCCTTGCTCTAGAAGTCATTATACTGAGTACGGCTGTAAGGATTACCTCTCCAGGCTCTAATTGGTGAATGTCGTTCTGCAGTAGGGAAAACAAACAGGGAGATATTGAACGTGCACGGCAAAAATTTATGTTTTCACGCGGAATGTTTACTTCTTTGAAACATATCTGATTGGCGCCTCTTATCCGCCTAAGCACTGCGTAGGGACTGAAAAATACAATTCACTTGCTCAGAGCCTGTGGGCTAGATTTCAGAGTCCTCTGAATATTCCCGCATTAGTTATTTGTTCGTAGTATGCATTCCCCGTGAGTAGACCTTTCTACTCTTTCATTGGTACAATGGGATTCCAATCTCATGTCACTGCAGGTTGTTTACGGACCCATTGTTCTCCGAGGGTGTTTAATAACACGTGAACCAATTACAAATCCAAATTTGAGCTTTTTTTTTTCGAAGTCATATTTAAAGGAGTTTGTTAATTTCACCGTTTCCTGCAAGAAACCTGCAAATATCTAACAAATGTACACTTAGTAGCTGTGCGAATTATTTCGGCATTAGGTTAGATTTTACAGTCCTAATTACACGCTTTACACTTAAGTATTTTTCATCGAAAACGTATATCATCCTTTTCAGTCACTGTGATATATTTATGAAATGTTGCACACAAAGTAGATTTTAATGATCTAAATTGTACACAGCAGGAACCAGCAGAAAACAAGGAAATTTCCTCGTGTTCACGTGGACCAAAGACTCAATAACAGATGCTGCTAATTGCATTAAACAAAATCACGTTTTCATTTATCTTTACGTATGACAGTGCGTTGCACATATGTTTGTACACATCAGAACAAATAATTGGCTTGTTGTAACACTTGAAACTATTTATTTATCTGTTATTGAAAGGGTTAAGCTTTGCGTACGCGATGCGGTCACTCAGCTTTCAAGATGTTTGTAATCAGCTTGCTGGTCCTCAAGGAGTTCAAAATAAATAATTCAGCAATTAAAAAACACAATCGCCTTAGTTGTTTGAAGATTCGTCTAACAGTTAATAAATTCGCGAGATCTTCGGGTATTTTCTAATAACAGAATCACTCGCTCCCCGTTCAATAGTGCGTTTAACTATTTTCTGAGTCATCACAGAAAGAAGAAAATAATCAGGCTCAACTACACAGAGGATAGTAAACCGTAGCGATTTTTTCCCAGTCTGCAGAAATTGCTTTTTTTCTAGGTATATTCTGAATCTTGGTTTTTAGCTAATGAATAATGAAAGTTTCGAAAACCATCAAATAGAACAAGCGCCACATTACTGAGGAAAGTGGCGCTGTGACAAACAACTGGATTTGCATTCGGGAGTACAGACTGGTCAGTTTTGATTTCGGGTTTTAATGGTTTCCTGAAGTCACTCCAAGCGAATGAGTATTTAGATCATTTCTGACTAGAGGCCATGGCCGATTTCATCCCCTTTCCTACTTCTCTGAGCAACTTGTTCCATCTTTAATGCTCTTGCTGTAAACGACACGTTAAGCCCTACCTGCCTAACCACCTACCAGGCCCTTACTCCGATATCAATTACCCCCGCAACAAACATGGCGTAGTTCCTTTACATTCAGTGTCACAATCAAAATGGCTATTTTTAAATAATATAGAAGTAACAAATTTCGAGTTTCTTAGTTTGGCAAACGGACGTGTCTTTTCTCTTTGGTAACATTTATTTTTGTTGGTTTTCAGACAACACTGTGTGTAGTAATTTTAAAATTTAGGCCCTTTGTAATTAAGGGTTAATATTACACACGAAAAGCGTTCTGCAAATGGTCAAATTGTCTAATTTCTTGTTTATATTCTATGCTATGGTTGATGCCCGCGTGTGCATATTCAAGATACCTACACATCCGGCCAGAGAGTAGATAAGTACGCAAAGACAAAATGCAGTGATGGGGGTTCCTTTGATACAGGCGTACACAATTGCTGATTGAGTGAGCAAACTCTGGAACGGGACTCGTGTCTAATTGGTCCCCGCGTTCTGCCGGAAGGTTCCCTATTGGCTTGGGGTGCTGGCTGGCAAGTAGATTACCAACCCGCTGATTAAGGAACGCCGTTCCAATATTTTGCTGACAATTGAAGCCTTTCTGCTGGCTTACGTGCCTGGAGTTCGCGGAGTGAGGGACCGTTTCATCTCCCGATTGTCTACGTACTCTGCGGTCTAACTGTAATTGTAGTTAGCTACCCTTGCAGTTTGCCGGGCTCCCCGTGCTCCTGCACGTAAGGGAGCTTTTCCCTTGATCGAGGGGCTGACTGCAGGATACTGGTGAGTACAGGATAGGACGGTAAGCAGCTGCAACGATAACCCGTTTCTCAGCAGGGCAATGTACGCGGTTAGCCACTGAATCAGAGGCTGCCAGGATGTATCTATGAACTGGGGATCGTAGATAATCAATTCTTGATATCCTGAATATAGATCACAGTCTTCCTACGCAACCCGGAAATGGCACCACTCCTGTTCAATAATATTACTAAGAAACAAACATGTTTTCAATATAAAGCGTTATTCGTTTGCATTTTATAAGCCACTGCTTAAAATTGTTTCATTGACGATATTGTTTTTGATAATGTGATCACATGTAGTAAGTATGCTAAGGATTACATCAAGACCGGCATACTTGTGATTAACAATAAAAAAATTACGGTTATAATTAATTGTTAAATATATGTATAATTTTAACCTATTAGTGAATTTAAAACTTATTAACTTTTAACTTTTATGGTTACCGATTAAAACTAACATTAATTAACTTTGCAAATACCTGGAGGCCGAAGATGACAACGAAATATATGTAAACGCTGTTTAATTCGTGACAGATTTCTTAAAAATACACACCATATTTTATGACCGACGAGCTACACACAACAACATACAGATTAATACACTGACACCATCTGTTATCTATGCGCTGGGTCGCATATTATCGTTAGTCACATGTGTTATAGGCTAGACGCAAATGTCGCGTTCTATCGATACATCCTCTCGTTACACAAATAGCACAGTTGATGGTCCTTGCGCAGTATGCGTAGTTCGATTGCTTTTGTAGTTACGGTACTGGTCTGGTTTCGTGCTGAGTTGTGTTATGGGAGTTTATTTCCGCGAAGTTTAATTTAAAATGGATCTGGTAAATTGTTCATTCATCCGTTTAATTTAAATTATCAGGTCACTGTGGCCAGGCATTGCCTCATTTTTTGGAAAATGCCAAAATAAAGGGAACTCAGGCAATTTGACTTTTTAATTTTGTTAATGTGCCCCAAATATAAATAATTAAATAAACATCGACAAAAACTTTTTTAAACTTTATTTCACCTATAAAAATATTTTGTGGTTCTTTAGATTTTAATTTTAATCAGTTTTTTTTTTTAACTTAAACTTAAATCTGTTAATTTTACCTGACTTTAAATTTAACTTAAACAAGTTACATTATTTTGCTAACTTTCACAAGTATGAAGACAGGTCACATTCACGGATCCTGATGCTTTCTTTTATATCTGACTGCAGTTTAATAAAAAGCTCTATATAACCAGAATCACAGTCCAGCACACCGTTTTGCGCTATTTGGTTTTAACTATATCTGTGATCGTTTATGTACATTCGTGTTTGTATCGTTAGGCGAAGATGGCGGAAGGCGAAAGATATCTGAAGTCGACCGTGGGTGGAATGTCTGATAAGGCACCGCTTGCTCGTTCGTCTGAGGAAACTCGAAACTCAGTTAACCAACCACCCGGTGTCGTTCAGTCTTCAAACTAAAGCCTGAAGTTCTTCCAACAACGTTTCCCGCCGTGTTGCTAAGCAACCGGCAGCTACAAATAAGGCCTTAAGTTATAGATTATTTAAGAACACAGAGGATAAATAGCCGCCTGCACCGCGAAATCCAGGCACACATGCCAGAAAGACAGCATCAATGGCCAGCGAAAGGTTGCATCGCCATCTATTGATACGCACCTGGTATCCTACTCACAAGCCGGCATCCCAGCCAAAAAGGAACCTTTTGCAGCGTGCAGTAGCCAAAAAGATACGAAGCCCGTTCCCAGTACCTCACGCAGCCAATCAGAGAATGGGTACGCCCATATCAAAAAATAATCGCAATGTCATTTCGTATTTGCGTAAATTTTACCTGCTGCTATCATTGTAACTTACCCGAGTCTAGGTTGTT
>NQII01003693.1:359743-375744 GCA_002778355.1 Clitarchus hookeri
GGGGGGGGGGGGGGTAAGATTCATTAATAATTTTAATAAAGGACAAGTTCACAGGAAGAGTATTTCTGAAAAACACTGTACACAAGGAGAACAACCACCTAATACGAGTGTATTTCTTGACCTTTCTTGTAACCGCTGTTGCTCGTCTGGTTATGGTTACGAATGGTTATTGCCCCTAAATGTAAATCCTGTCATTTCGCGTTATAGAACGACACCATGCTAAATTTGACAGACCTGTACACTCTCGAGCAGATGTGATTTGTTCTAGACATAACTCAACCAGATGTTACACACGTAGTTAAGCCAACCGAGTGCCAATGGTTCGCTATTGGCTTAGCTTCCTGCAGGATGTTTCGGATGAACGGAAGGTTAAGGGTGAAGATATTTGGACGGCTCTTCACAGCGAGGTCTTAAGAGCCGATGGGGGTGATTGAGGTGATATTGGAGCGGCGCCGGAATGAAGGGGCGGGGGAAATGGGAGATCTCGAGAAAACCCGCCCACCAACGTCAGCACGATTCCCACTTGCAAAAATTCGGTGACCCGGCCAGGGATTGAAACCGGTTCGCCTTGGTGGGAGGCTATTAGGCTAGCCACTCAGCCACCGGAGCCCCAGAAGACTTAGGACATGCCCTAGACTTACCTAAACTTTTATGACGTGTTACTTGGTCCTGACATAATACACTAAATCATAGGGTTTCTACCAATAAACAATGTGCACCCAGCACGCATTCCAGTGGTTGCAATCTACAAGTTAAACGAGACTCAGTTCAATTATCGCTGTAGACGTAAAGTTAAATTTTGTGACACAGGCAATTGCAAATTAGCGAGGGACGGAAAGGATAAGCCTTTTCTGTCATAGGCGTGGTTGTAATTTTAGAGGTGTTTCCAGTAAAATAATTGGACGCCTGCAAACAAAACTGTACCGTTAGATAGCCCAATATGAATCAGTGAACGTACTTTTGCTTCACATTATTTGGATTCGCATGCCTTGTTACTGATTTTGAATGAATATCGATAAGTTACCACAGAAGGGAAAGGCCATCGTTTTACACTGAAGGCATGGCTCATCTAAAACATATTGCCTGCACAATAATACGGATGGTAATAGTTAACATACAGCCTGAAATCATGTCTGCTTGTACCTACGTGTGGACAACGCCTGATTCTTATGCTACACTGTAAATAAGATTGCATACCCCTCAGGCATTCTTACGTATACCATCAAACATACAAATGCTGATATCGCGAAAACGGTTACATTTAGCGAGTGCCGACAAGACGATCACTTTCGTAGCTTTCCACATTATCATTAACATACCGTATTCAAAAGTGCGTTGCATCTGTGTTACGAAAATAATGGCCAAAACTGTGTGATGAACCCCAGGTACGTAGCGAATGGGAATTGGTATTACTACCACACTCATAAACGGTTAAAAGTCTCCCTTTCCTGTAATACTGTTCAACATTGTGTTGCTTGATATCAAATGATTTTGGAAATATTTAAGGAAGCGTAATTTGTAATTAGCTTTTCAGTGGCACGTAGCGTCCTCAATTCTCACATTATCGACAAATGCCTAAATACATTTCTGCTTTGTTTCTTGTAAGGAATCATCTCCCGAAATTAACGCACTCCTTCCTGACTCATCCTGTATAAAATTGATTTAACTAAATATTTTATTGACAGTCTAATTTCTTTTGCCCAAACACAGAGGCTTTGTTTATTCGAGCGTGTATTGTGTTATATGATCAAAGTTAATTTTGTTGCTTTTCAAGGTATGTTTAGGCAACAAAATATTTTGTGGGGGCAACTAAATATTATTTTACCCTATACAAGCAAGTATTTTATTTGCTGGAACGAACTTTTTTCTAAGTGCAGGAGTATGGCCGGTCGACGCACAGTTCTCACTGACTTTCATCTAGCTGCTTATTATATTTTTAATCAAAACAATGCAATATAAAATGATCCAGCTACTGATTCGCTTACAGTGGTCAGTACTTGAGTAGCAGATGCAATTGTACTTACCTTTAACAATACGATCCTAGGGAGAAGAGTGGTTTTGAAAGTTATACTTAGGGGAAATATCTCCTAGCCCTTTTATCCAGAATAGGAAACCGAAGAGAAAAAGGGCAGGAGCTGCAAGTGAATTAAAAACCAGACCAGACCATACCAAATAACCTCATAAGTGCAAACAAATAACGGAAATGTGTGCGTCAATTTTACGGAATGTGTGTTTATAAACNTTTATCCAGAATAGGAAACCGAAGAGAAAAAGGGCAGGAGCTGCAAGTGAATTAAAAACCAGACCAGACCATACCAAATAACCTCATAAGTGCAAACAAATAACGGAAATGTGTGCGTCAATTTTACGGAATGTGTGTTTATAAACATTTAAAAGGAGTGAGGATAATCCCACTGAACATGAAAGCAGTTAGTTCTGTAGTTTGTATGAAGAGGATAGCATTTAAGANAAAGGAGTGAGGATAATCCCACTGAACATGAAAGCAGTTAGTTCTGTAGTTTGTATGAAGAGGATAGCATTTAAGATAACGTACAGGTGCATGAAGTGTATGTCATTCTAAATTCGTCGGTGTTATAAAGGAAGTGCAGAAACGTTTCTTTTTACAGTGTGATGATGACACATAATCTAATAAACTAAATTATTTCTTTAAGAATCCAAGTGTTTTGGTTATTGAGACTTGTGGTCCAATTAAAGGAACCAGTTTCTTAAATTGCACCAAGTAAAATGTTAAAAAAAAAAGTATCATTATATATATATGTAGTTTTATAGCATAATGCTTAGTACGAATATTTTTATACTCTGTTGTAATATCTTAGTAAAGATANCTTATTATATTTTTAATCAAAACAATGCAATATAAAATGATCCAGCTACTGATTCGCTTACAGTGGTCAGTACTTAAGTAACAGATGCAATTGTATTTACCTTTAACAATACGATCCTAGGGAGAAGAGTGGTTTTGAAAGTTATACTTAGGGGAAATATCTCCTAGCCCTTTTATCCAGAATAGGAAACCGAAGAGAAAAAGGGCAGGAGCTGCAAGTGAATTAAAAACCAGACCAGACCATACCAAATAACCTCATAAGTGCAAACAAATAACGGAAATGTGTGCGTCAATTTTACGGAATGTGTGTTTATAAACATTTAAAAGGAGTGAGGATAATCCCACTGAACATGAAAGCAGTTAGTTCTGTAGTTTGTATGAAGAGGATAGCATTTAAGTTAACGTACAGGTGCATGAAGTGTATGTCATTCTAAATTCGTCGGTGTTATAAAGGAAGTGCAGAAATGTTTCTTTTTACAGTGTGATGATGACACATAATCTAATAAACTAAATTATTTCTTTAAGAATCCAAGTGTTTTGGTNGTTTCTTTTTACAGTGTGATGATGACACATAATCTAATAAACTAAATTATTTCTTTAAGAATCCAAGTGTTTTGGTTATTGAGACTTGTGGTCCAATTAAAGGAACCAGTTTCTTAAATTGCACCAAGTAAAATGTTAAAAAAAAAAGTATCATTATATATATATGTAGTTTTATAGCATAATGCTTAGTACGAATATTTTTATACTCTGTTGTAATATCTTAGTAAAGATACCCACCCTTTTCGAAATTCACTTATGTAATTGTAAGAAAACATTTTATAAGTACACAAAAATTTTATTTTTTATAACTGGTCCAATATATGTGATTGCCCCATACCAAGCGCTTCCTGATTTTCGCAGAAATATTTCTGGGCACGTCGGACTTAAAAACCTTACGTGTTCACTTCCAGATTTCGTTTGGCTGTTTGGGGCTGTGGTGGGTCGTAATGGTCAAACTACTCGCCTTCCACCTGGGCGAACAGCGTTCGATTCCCGGCGGGGTCGCTTCCGGATTTTCCCGCGTGGAAATAGTACCGGACGATGCCACTGGTGGCGGGATTTCTCCGGGATCTCCCGTTTCCCCCGTTCTTGAATTCCGGCGCTGCTCTATGCTCACCTCGCTGCAGCCTATCGAATGTGAAGACCTCGATGTTAAGAGCCGCCAAAATATCTCCGCTCTATACTTAAATTTGGCTGGTGGCCGCGGATATGTGTGAAAATACATTAACTACTTGACTGAGTAATCAGAGTGATACTCGGACACCGAACGTCAGAGATTCTCTGGCAGAGATACAAGACGAAATTTATTTTGGACCAACTGTTTTAGACTGCATTTAGTCGTGGAACATGTTTGTCAGGAAAGACAGGTGCATCTACCTAAACACCATTTTCCCAACTTACGTTTTCCATGGCCGTGCCGATTTTGATTGTAAAGTCAGACATTTTAATCAGTTGCAAATATTAATTTTAACGTCTTGAATGTATTATCAATAAATTACACCATTAAAAAGCAGGATTTGTTTTTACGGAAAGACTTTCTCGCAGCTCACATTACATAACGCAGTACCGATAATGATTTGATGAGTTCTCTTTTACGGGAATTAAGCGCGCGTATCGCAGATGTTCAGTACTGGAGCAACACAATTCCGATTAATCCTGCCACGTAGACAGATGGCCTAGGATATCGATGTCCACCCGGCACTCGTATTTTATCGCGATAAATCACCACTAACCATAACTAATGCTTTACATGTCACTAGAAACGTGGCGGCCCTGCGAGCGTTCAGCTAAAACATTAATGCTACATCGCCAGCATTAATTATGTAACCTCGTAAGGACAAGCTATTTATTACCTGACAGATTAATGTGGTTCAGTGAGGAGTAGAAGAATCCATGAAACCGGAATATGCCTAAAGCCTGTAAATACTCGCTAAAATAAAGTTAGTGCGCAAAAAATTAAATTTTTGCTTGCATAAATGGCAGACTTTTCTTTATCGTTAAATAATGTCCGTGTGAGTGACGAATACCTTAAAATTGCGACTTAATATTTATCATTCAAGCGTAATGTTACATACCGTTAACAAAATTAATTACATGAGTCATAAATGGTGAACAATGATACGGCGTTTAGAAATTTCTCGTGTCCTGAAATATATATGAGTAATAACTTTATCCCTTTGAATTGCTTTGAACAATTCTTTATCAACATTCAATTTGTAACATAATATTTTCTTTGGCTTCCCACACGGAATAAATATCAAGAGCGATTTATATCTCTGGTTCAGTGTTGTTAATAGTTAGAGAATATAGATTATACAGAGGTTACCATTACACGAGTGGGAATAAAATTAATGTTTGTCTACACGTAGCTTAATACCAAATTTTAACACGAAGGTAGAATCTCTCTCACTATCTCGCTCCTTCTTTCTCTCTCACTCTCTCTATATACACTGAAGAGCTTAAAAAAACTGGCATAGGCGTGCGTGTGCAAATAACAGAGGTATGGAACCAATCAGGGTAACGCGATACGGTCGGCAGCTTGATCGGTTAGTGCTGCTACAATGGCAGGATATCAAGATTTAAGTGAGTTTGAACGTGGCGCTAAAGTCTGCGCACGAGAGATGGGACATATAATCTCCTGGGTGCGATAACATTTGGATATTCGCGTACGACCATTTCGCGAGTGCNCGCACGAGAGATGGGACATATAATCTCCTGGGTGCGATAACATTTGGATATTCGCGTACGACCATTTCGCGAGTGTACCATGAATATTGGGAATCCGGTAAAACATAGCATCTTAGACATCGCTGTTGCCGGATAAAGATCGTGAAAGAACGGGACAAACGACGACTGATGACAATCATTAAACGTGGCAGACGTGCAACCCTTTCTCAAATTGGCGCAGATTGGATTTGTGGACTGCGCTGCAGGATTCATGGTGTGAATTGCCTCCTTCATGCCTTCAGACATTAGTCGAGTCAATGCCACGTNCAACATGAATATTGGGAATCCGGTAAAACATCGCATCTTAGACATCGCTGTTGCCGGATAAAGTTCGTGAAAGAACGGGACAAACGACGACTGATGACAATCATTAAACGTGGCAGACGTGCAACCCTTTCTCAAATTGGCGCAGATTGGATTTGTGGACTGCGCTGCAGGATTCATGGTGCGAATTGCCTCCTTCATGCCTTCAGACATTAGTCGAGTCAATGCCACGTCGTCTTGCGGCACTTCTGCGTGCTCGGGGGCCCTAAACGATATTAGGCAGGTGTACCAGTTTTTTTGGCACTTCAGTGTATAAGTACACAGTAACGAAGCGACGCGGCGGTTCTTGTGATGTGCGTACTCACTTCCTATACTTCATTCACGGTTACTTCCAACTTTTCTGAAGCCCTACCAGAGTTCTACTTTCATGATATTTTTCCGTCTTATGCCAAAAAAAAAAAAGTTAAGCTAGTCTAGAAAATTACACCAAAGGGACAACACAACTAATACGTGCGCACTCAGTGTAATAATATTTTGCATAAGAACTATTTCTTACTTAGTGTTACCAACCCACATATTTTCTCTTTATTTTTATTCGTAACAATTATAAATAAACAATTATAATTTACAGATGAAATAAAAGAAAATTTAAGTTAACTAAAAATAAGGCACTTTAATGTTATTTTGTGTGAAAACCAGTATAAGCTGCTCCTGATATATAAGATAATTGGGAAACCACCAAGCACGTCAAACACAGGGTAATATTTCAAAGGTTTGATTAAAAATTGTGAGGAAACCGCGAATAAACTGTAATTGGCTGCGCGAGGCTCTAGAAACAGGCATTGTGCCAGGTTGGCTACTGAATGCTACGGAAAGTTCCCTACTGGCCGGGTTACCGGATTACGAGTAGAGTGCGATGAGCTGATTGGTGGATGTCGTTCCAACGGTTTGCCGGCCGGTGACGTCATTGTACTGGCGTGTGCGACTGAATTTTACAATACGCGCGGTTGTTTCACCTCCGTATAAGACGCCGCGAACTGTAAGGCCGTTTATCTAGCTTACTCAAGAAGTGGGAATGGTACGAAAAAGAGAACAACGGCCCGATGTGTGCTTAGTACTTGCGTCTCACTTATGAAAGTCAGTCTTTTATCCGTGACAGGAGGTTTCTTTTACCGTTGTTTTCCACTTGCTAATACCACGTAGTGGCAGATCTAAGCAACATTTTTTAAAATAATAAAATACGGTTAATTAAATACACAGTTTCATTTTTATCGTAATTTATTTCCATAGGTGAAATAAGTAATTTTATGGTGAATCATTTTTTTGCACGAGGTGTGTATATGTGTGTGCGCCACCATTTTCGGAAAAGTTTTGCTATAGAGAAACGCTGACACAATATCCCGAAACCCTTCCCTGGCACTCTAGCTACGTAGCAAATAAGTATTATTTATGAAATCTCATTTTTACCTGTCCACTTTCATTACACACTTCCACTGATGTTGCTCGCAGAACACAACAGTTTCCGCCATCTCTGCAATCTGCTTCCACTGCGCTGGAGGTGACAAGACCTCTAACTGCAAATTGAAAGGTAGGTGACATTGTAATCAACACACTATACTAGTAATACCGAACTGGAAAACTACAAATAAGTTCTCACAATGTATAATATTCTGGAGAGGAGTGTAGAGGGGTTATGGGGACTTTAGCACATCGGGACCTGGGACTGGAGCGTCCGAGATGTTCGTACTCTGTCAATCCAGTCGGCCGGTGGCCATATCAGATCCAGGTGACCTTGACCTTAGACTTTGACCTAAGTAACCTCTAACTTTGACCCCGGTGACCTTTAACCTCACAACCCCAAAAAATAAAAAAATTCAAAAATTGTTAAAACATTTATAAAATTATTATATTAAAAAATTTAGAAAACTTATTAAAAAATATTACAGGTTTTTTATAATTTATTTTAAAAAAATTTAAATTTTTGGAGGTCCCCACTCCCCTTTCCACTTATACTCCTTCCACCATCTTGGTAGGTGTAGTACGTCATCGTGGTAGGTGTAACAGCCACCGTCCGCTATCGTGGTAGGTGCGGCCGTCCCCCATTTTGGTCGGTGCAATCGGCCATATTGATAGGTGCAGCCGTCCACCATCTTGGAAAGAGTAGTCCGCCGTCGTAGTAGGAGTCACAGCAACCGTCCGTCATCTTGTTTTTTCGTTTGTCATTTGTTTTATATTGCTGATGCTGACCACAGCACCGCGCCCAGTGGGAGACTGACCCCCTCCACTCCTCCCTTACAATATTTTTAACTGGTCAATTGCACCACCACTGACTCTCATTGGGTAATTACCCACCCCTTTCCAATATATTTAATTGCTCTACCAATGTTTCTCATTGGCGGAGTTTGCGGGTGTTTTCGGAAACCTTCGTTCGACCAATTAGTCGGTTCTTCTTCACCCCCACATAATATATATTTAATTGCTCCACCAATTAAATTTTTTCCAGGGGACACCGTGTGTTTGGGTCGAGAGAGAACTAAGAAGTGGAAATCTGCGAGGACGTTTAGGTCGGCGAAGAAGGTCAAGTGTCCCGAGAAAATCTGCCGGACATCACCAAGTCCCTCACGGGTGATACTGTTGGCAATTGCATCAATCACTTTCCCCACATGCGTGAAAGTACAGGTGCGACCCCTGCCGAGAATCGTATCCAGCTCGCCTTGATGGGAGGCGTGCGCTCTGGTAGCTGTCAAGAGGACGGTGAGAAGTATTGAGCGTGCCCGGTCCTGTGTCGGTGCCAAATAATCATTACAGAAAGGTTGCCTGATCTCCACCGCCACGTTTCGTGGTTCTCTGGGATGGTGATTGTCGCAGTGTTCACATATTAGTTTTAAATATTTATGCATCGTGAATAGGGAATACATTTATTGCTGCCATCGTTTTAACGGAATAAAGAACTACTTTNTATTTATGCATCGTGAATAGGGAATACATTTATTGCTGCCATCGTTTTAACGGAATAAAGAACTACTTTATCTATGTCGAAGGACTGAGTGGCTATGTTGAGAACTTTTACTTGTGTAAGCATGGGCTCGTTTTCACCCTAGGTCGCAAGGCATTATTAACAAACATGAGGGTGTGCCTGAAAGTATTCGACATGCTTCAAAATCGATTTGATGCATATTTATACATGATCAGATCGTGATCTCTGTTATACTCGGCAGTAAGGTTTTCATATTAGATTTTTTTCGTAAATATTCAAAGTGATGTTCATGCATTGTGCTTGGTATCTAAGGCATAATTCAACTATTATTTCCCGGGTCGATACATATCAAACTTCATGGGAGGCTATTTTTTCATGACATGCTCCCCCATCAATCCCTGCTAATCACTATTGAAGCGACGCTGTTAGCTGTGTGTCTTGAGAATATTCCGTAAATAAAACAAATCATAGTGAGTCATATCTGAGTGATTTTTCCTAAGTTTCTTAAGNGTGTCTTGAGAATATTCCGTAAATAAAACAAATCATAGTGAGTCATATCTGAGTGATTTTTCCTAAGTTTCTTAAGCGTATATGATATTTCGTTCCAGCTCGAAGATTTGCGAAAAAAGGAAGGGCCATGTATACAATGATGCAGACAGCATTGACGGTGAAAACAGAGGCGATTTTTTCGACGTTATCACACGTCTCCCCACCGACTTTGCTGAAATATTTGTCTTGAATAATTGAGAATACGACAATAACACCGGCTACGTATTTCCTGAAGACCGCAATGAACTTGTTGATAGACTCAGACATTTCATTCCCTTGAACAGTAAGGAGATATCTTTAAACATCGGTGAACTTAAGGAAAGGGGTTACATCGAACGAAACCATTGCGCACTATCAATCATCTGCAAACATCAGAGAAATTCAAAGATTGAATTCATGGAAAAAGTAGGATAGTACATTTATGTGCTCTTAGTTGTGTACTTTTAATTTATTGAACCTTATTCTACTGCTTTTATGAAAAACTTATTACTTTGGTGGTGTACAAAATCAAATGTTTCAAACAGAAATTGCACAAGAAAGTGCGTTACGTAGAATATAGTTAAAACTGAAGTACTATGTCTTTCTCAAGCTGTTCAAGTCGGCTGAGATTTTGTTTGGCAAACAAACGAACTGAGGAACGGATGTTTTGATTAATGTAAGGGTGAAAATCTGGGAGCGAGCCTGACGGGGATCGAACTTGTCTCGTCGTGTTGGGAGGAAGAGGCGGAGTGAAGAATGGTGTCGAGGTCGATCTCCTGTGCGAAAATGTGTGTACAAAAGAAAGGGTGATGTTGGTGTGAAACGATAGAACTAGCCACTGCATCCCTCATCTTATGCGACACCGTAGAAGAGGTCACAATTGCAAAAAGGCCTGGGGTGCCGTTTTCGATGGTGAGCCTGAACAAGTGTGTCCAAGCCTTCGTATTTTCGCAGATTGCAGTAGGCCTTCTGACCTGAGTAATTTATATTGCAGCCTGATACTTTTTTTTAATTTTGCACGGGCAATAAACCTCATGTGCGAAAAAAATTAGTATTTATCAAACTTTTTTTGTAAATATATTGTTTATGTACTTGCATTATACGAGATTTTGTAACTGTATGGCAACACGAGGGGCTGACAGAGCGCAAGTAGGCTAGCAAGCATCAGAACTCTTTCTGGGCATGATGAAGGTGCACAAAGTTTGTCGCAAAAATTAACACCGATAACGGGTGATTTAGCACTCGCTTCTGACCTTCCAAACATTTATCGTTCGTATGTATATGTTTTACACTGGTATGCCTGGGCTGAAACATTGCCAACATGCATATGTATTTCTGCAGGTTCATAAAGAACTGGAGACTATTTAAGTATCGGTATTTAGATCTGATTTTATGACGCGTACTCTGTATTTAAAAAAAAAATTATATTAGGGGACTGAAATTTTTGTTTTCAATTGTCAGTTTTTTTGTGCATGAACATAGACGTATCCTCTGAAGGTTCAAGAATAATACAACTTAAGATCCTAGTTTTTTTTTCACCTCGGAATATCGCTTCGATTAGGAAATATAAATATGTAGCAATGTTTGGGGCATTAAGTGTTTTATCTGAAGTTCGTTATTGGGCAATTCCCCACCCACCTCTCTAATTTCTGTAATGGGTGGCCTGTTTTCTTTGACCTTAATTTGGTTTCATTTGCGCGCAGTGTGCAAAAATGTCTAATGGTTTTCCCGTCGCAGCAATGGTAAAATATTTTATTCATGAAATGAGGTTTACACTCGTATTTGCAGATGTGAGTGATTAGAATATTCTTTTATATTTTTTCTTCCTAAACGGTTTAGCATTAATTGACCACTGTATACGTGGGTGTGGACATATTTATAAGCATACGCATCAGCGGTTGAAAGGAGTCGTTCGTTGGATTACGAAGATAATAATAATGACCCGATTCAGTATATTTTCCTAGAGTTATCAGACTGGCCAACAACGCATTTTGTACAAAATGGTATATTTAAATACCAGTAAAATACAAAATGGTGTCTCGGTATGCCTGAAATATGAAAGGAATTGCTGATACCAAATAAACCTTTGTGCTCAATATACAGATTTTTTTAAAAAGTTTTTACGTACTCACTAGTCTGCATTACGTCTTGAAATTCTTTTTTTGTTATCGTCCTCGAAACGTGGCTGGCTCGAGATTCTAAAAGCCCGACGCTGTGGATTCTACGTGAGAGAAAATGGTGCAACCCCCTTCCTCTTATAATGAACACATATAAATATATTCTTTTTTTTCGTGACTGCATTAGATTCTCGTAAAATAGTAGCGTGAGTTTACAATATCTAGGTGGTGTGCAAGCTAAAATAATAATAAAAGTAAATTTTATACTATATTGAGACGGGGCGAGTTTCTAGGGCAAGCGGGAACAAGTAAGGACTCGACCAAGAAACCATCCCGCCATTCACCTGGAGTGATTTTTAAAGTAGAAAGTCGGGCCGAACCAGTCAATTATTGAACCCGGGTCCCCTTGAACATGAGTATTCCCTGGTGTTGACTTGTGCGTGCAGACATCTGTGTTTATTGTCCTATGATTTAAAGTTGGCTTTTGTGAGAAATAGAATAAGCTGCTGGAGCGAAAAGCCTCCCCCCCCCCTTCCCCACGACAAACAGGGCGATGGGGCAAAGTCCAATTCAACTCCTATTGCAGTGTGGCTGGCCGTGTGCGCGAGCTCAGATTACGACTGCACGCGCCTCTCGTTTACTTCTGTAAGGAAACTCATGAACACTTCTTTAAATATGCTTTTGTCTTAATATATTTTTTTAAGCGTCTATCATTCTCGCCTGCAATTAGGATATTTCGGGCTCTGTGTGTCTGTGTGTGTGTGTGTGTGTGTGTGTGTGTTTGACGTATGAGAAAGTGGAGAATTGCAGTTCTTTCGCTTATTTCTTAGTTTTATAGCATTACAAAATATCTTTGGTATCGCCGGAATAAAAAAAAATGTAATGTTTGATTTTTTATACGAAAAAAAAACCAAGGTGTAGTTTGTGCCAGAATTTATTTAAAAAACTTTAAATAAAATTAATTTTCTACATTCGAAACGGATTAGCATAACTACATTTCCATGGTCTCTGTAATGCATTGGCTGCAATATTCTCTAATATTTTTGCACTTGTGAAGTCTTTCCTTATATGTCTAGACGAGGTTGAAGGGTTGTGAATGAGGGCTGTATGCGCGTGTCTTTGCTGGAATTCGTAGTGTAGTATAAATCTGCATGGTGGACGAGCATCTCGGGAATAAAATATGTTTTATTTGGCATAATTTATAAAGAGTAAATACTATTGACACCTGCGGTATTAGAGACAGCACATATACACATACACATGTTCGTATGTCACTTTTCATCTGGTTCTAGTCGCGTAGAAGTGTCATAGAACTCTGAGGGGGAGGGTGGGGGTGTTTAACAGCGGATCAGATATATCTATTAATGGAGAGAGAGCACACGAAAGTATGAAAATACAGAAATTTGTTTGCCGAAGGTAACTATTTTTTTATGATTTTTTACTTGTGGTGAGTGTACCTTTTCGCTAGCGTCTCCTCACGGTATATAATTTTTCCCTGCAAAACTTACTATGTGTGCATTACTTATGCCTATAAAGAGTTTTATATGATAACAAAGAATGTTAGAAAAATCGCCGCACGCGGAGTAACCATATGGATATATTTTTCCCTCTGCCTAAATTTCCTGATGCACTGATTTTAAACTTGGGAAGAAATGTTTTTAATAATAAGCGTCTATACCTGGGTTAGGGGGATTGCATGGGATCCTTCATTTTGCGTATCGCATACCGTGAGGGGTAGCGAAGAGGTTTTAACTCTGTTTTTGGGTTTTTAGAGCCATGATTACTTTGTAGAAAGTAGCGTAACGCATCCGAACACGACGTATGATTTTTTTCCAAAACCCTTAGTTATTTTCTAAATAATTACTTTAATATCTTTAAACTATAAAAAAACCTATATACTTAATATTTTTTCTTAACCAAGAGTATTTTCTTTTATCTTACGTGAGCAGGACATAATTCGAGGTAAAATAAAAACTTATATATTGTTTTAAGCATATTTTTTATGCACACACAGTACACAATCATTATTATTTTTCTGCATAACACAAGGAATACTTTTTTTACACGTGTATCTTCTCTGAGTCTCAGAGGGCATTATATACGCAAAAAAGTTTTTTGTACAGTGGGTTGTTTATTGTATTTTTATTTATATACCACAGGTTACCATTAGTCCAAAATCTTAGAGTTACGGCTTTGCACGGTGCACAGGAATATATTTCATTTTTGTACTCGTGAATTATTGTGGCATACGTCTCGACGAGCTGTTGAAATGGCAGGCAGCGGAAATGCTTTTGAAGGTCTACGAAGTTCGTTCCGATGGTGCACGCATTGCGAATCGTCGACTCTTGGCGTTTTACAAACACATATACGGGATAATAGGGAATTATGGAATATTCCCCTCGTCTCACGTTAGTCCATGCGATTCGTACGTCTGTAGGCGGTACGCCTTTTGCGCGGTGCTGCCATGGACACGGCGGTAAGAAAGTGATAACTTTTGTTTTCTCGTCTTCGTCGCTCTAAGAGAGGGCAATCTGCTTGATGGTGTACGAGTACAAAAAGCGAAAACCTTGGATGTTGCAAAATACTTTTTCTTTCATTAGATTTTTCTGTTATATAAAAAAAAATCAGGTTCTGAGTCTCAAACCGAGTTTAAAAACTTTTTTTACAAAGTCATTTAAAACTTCATGGAGGTCCATACACATCGGGCACCTGTGTTCTGGGTTGGTTTCCACGCCAGGTAGTGCTTGCCATTAAATTACTTGAAGGGGAGGAGCATCTTACACGGGTACAGCTTGCGAGTAGATAACTTGCATGTGGACGTCGTCTTCTACAGGGAGGGCGTTTTATATGGGCAGTGCGTCGTCAATGGGGAGGGCGTCTTCAACGGAGACGTCTTCAACGGTCTTCTACGTGCGCAGACGTCGCGAGGACTTCTCGGCGGGCCTTGCTCCAACCCCTGCGATGCGGCGTGTCGGGAACCGAGGTGGGGCAGCCATCGAAACACTCCTTGCAGGGGAGGCTGTCTTGTATGTCTTCGTCCTGCTGCAGGCCGGCCAGCAAATACTTGGATACAGTCGAAATTTCGTAAGTTGCGTAGAACATGAGAAATTCTTTCACCACATACGGTATCTCGTCACGTTTTACCAAGGCACTAAGCGAGCGCACCCTTAAAAATGCGATAAAGGCCGAAAGAATTTTATGGCCGCTCGGACAACACGCGTACATTCTAAGAGATAATAAAATTACTGATTTCACGAGGGGGCGGGGGCTGCGTCTTATATATACATTTTATGGGGAAAAAATAGTCCTCCCTCGCTATTAAAGTAGGCCGCCGATTGGTAGGAACAAAGTTTTATGAAAACACCCAAGTAATTAGTGAATGAGAAATATTGGCGGTGTAATTAAATACACTTGAAGGGGTGGGTAATTAGCTAATGATAATCAGGTGTGGTGAAATTGTTCAATCAAATATATTGGAAAGCGGTAGTGAAGGGATTCAGTCGTCTGCTGGGCGCGGTGCTGGGGACAGCACCAGTTATATAAAACAAATGACAAACGAAAAGAGCAAGAAGGGGGTCTAACGAATGTGAGAGACAAACTCCAGTAATGTATAAATAAATCACAAAAAAAAACTAAAATGCCAGATGGGGGCTGTGGCGCCTATCAAGATGGTGGACTACTCCTACCAAGATTGCAGACTGCAACGACCAAAATGGCGGACGGTCGCTGTGACGCCTACCAAGATGGTGGACTGCACCTACCAAGACGGTGGAATGAGTATGAGAGAAGGGGGCGTGGGAGACCTTTGAAAATTTTAGATTTTGAAATACATATTTTTAAAGAAATTTTTATATATTTTGTAATAATAAAAAATATTTTTTTTTTGTATTTTGCAAATATAATTTTTTTATAAATGTTTAAGAATTTTTAATTTTTTTTGGTTTCAAGGTCAAAGGTCACCGAGGACAAGGTCAAGGATCACGAGAGTAAAGGTAAAAGGTCAATGTGAATGTCACCTGGATCTATTATGGCAGCCGGCCGACCGGAATGACAGAGTACGAACAGCTCCGACGCTTCGGTTCGAGGTCCCGACTTGCCGAATTCCACATAATCCCTCTACTGAGGACCGTTTGTTTAATAAAATCAGAATTTAAAGATCACCATTTTTATAACGCCCAAACCACTAATATTTTTATCGTTTACGTGTATGCAATTACAGCTACCCAGTATATTGAAGTCGTTTTTAGCGTGGCTTGGCACTACCTTTTATTGAGCGTGAAGTTTTGATTCTCAGGAAACTCCAAAGCAGCCGAAAAAAAAAAAAAAACAGCAACCAAAACCGTCTGCCAGGAGTTTAAATAATTTACCGGTGCCAACGATTCCGAAAGATTATCCTACACTTGAGAGCTCGGCTTTCCTTCTTTCACCTCTTGGATTCAGCATCCAGCTGAGCTGCCAGCCAAGCGGGTAGAACCTCAATAATAACTTTCAGCTCCCGGCA
>NQII01003693.1:375833-386989 GCA_002778355.1 Clitarchus hookeri
CTACTTTGGCAGCAGTGTTGGAAACCTCGGAGGAGAAGGAAGACTTGGCCGCGGAAGTGGGACGATTAGCTGGCTTAATCAATAGCCTGGTGCCGGGGGTCGGTTGTGGAATCATTCCCTTCGCGAGGGGTGAACGGGGAGTTTGAATGGAGGGGAGAAGGGGGGTCCGTGAGTCCTGTTGCTGTCCCGGCAGGAGACCAGCCGTGGTGGGTCGTGGCATTCCCACGCTCAGATCGAGCAGGAGAATACAAAAGTGGAAAGGGGTAAAATATGTATATTCCAAATGTAGATTTATTGAAATTCCAAATTTTATTTTCAAGACCTTGGTAGCTACGATTAATAAAAGAGAAATCTCCAGTTAAAATAACTCCCCTCTCTCCGGAACGTTTCGCCCAGGAACTCTCTCAAAATCCACGGTGTCAGGTCGAGGACCTGGAGGATTTGGATACNTGTCAGGTCGAGGACCTGGAGGATTTGGATACCCTAGCTTTTGTGAACTCTCCTGCACGTTAAAACCTCTATGGGGAAAAAAAAAAACGAATATGATGTCACAGCTTTGCCTTCCTGCGCGCCATAGATTAATATATGCATGGATAAGACACACTCGGGACTTATCGCAGGGCAGCGGGAAGCGAGACCCGAGCGTCGCCCCAACCTTGCTCCTATTAATTCATCGCCTCGCCGCGAAAGCGGGGTAGAGCATGGAGCGTGCTATGAAAAAAGGTGAAGGGGAGGGGGTGCGAGAGAGAGGGGTGGCTTCGCGATGCACTCAGACATTAATCTCACAGTTCTTCCCCCTTCCCGCTGTTCACGTAAATTGTTCCTCGGGGCGGTTTTACCCCCCTTCCACCCTTTCACCGAGTCACTATTCAGAATAGACCGCGCTAGCGGGTGGTCGCGACAGTTTGTCATACGCTCCGAGTTTCACCCCTTTCTCCCTTCCACCCTCCTTTTCGCCTCGGTGTTGGGGCAGGGCAGGAATCTGGGCCGAAAGTTCCGTGAGCGGCGGTGGGATAAACGGCTGGGGGAGGGGAGGAGGGAATAAGGTTCGGCTCCAAAAGGAAAGATAATGGAGGAGAATGAAACAATCCGCCTTGGAGTCTGCAGGCGGCATTCCGTCTTTCATACAACCCGCCCTTCACCCCGCGAACCCTTTACGCCCTACACAGTCAGCTGCGTGGTAGGTACGTACACTTAAGCGAAATGGCCTTGTGGACTCTTTGGGTGCGAGCGCAGTTGGATTGCGTTCGAATACTGGCCATCAGTTCCACATATAGCGAAGTAAATTCTAACTGTAACTGCAGACCCGGAAACTTCTGGTGTACCTATGCATGTTGCATTTTTTTTTTTTTTGGTAAACATGTTCCTATGTGAGCTTAATTTTACATGATTCGCCCTCTCTGTTGCTACTTATTTCTGGCTCCAGATTTCTTCAGCGCACATCGTAAGAAAACTGTACAGAGACCATGCAAATTTAAAGGGCTCTAAACTGCTACAAAATAAGCCTTTGCAATTTTTGGACGTGTAAAAATATATAACAGAAAATTTAAGGAAGGCGCAAATAAGAACACGTAGTTATGAATTTTACTGCCAACAAGATGCTGAGTATTAACTAAGAAACATTTTCGCATTAAAAAATAAAGTTTCCAATCTGAAGCAAAACTAAAGACCCAGGAAAAATACGTATAGCTTATAGAGACACTATAACATTACCGGGAAGAGTTAAAGAGGTCTGTATATTCCTGGAGAAATTGTGGCCTTGGTGCCAATCTATAGAATACTTCAGAATGACGACTAGTACGAGTTTACGTCCTTCAGAACATAACAATTCAACCGTGGTGTTATTGCAAACACCAGATATTTATAACTTGTAATTGAGTCCAGTTTACCGTTCAAAGTTATGAAAAGTTACCGGCAATCTGAAGCAAAACCATACCTTTAGAGCAGAATGCAGGCATTGATAATTAAGTTGCGGCAACTCCTTAAGGGTAAGGTGAGAGATGCGAACAGGTCTCCAAACCAACAAGCTACTGCATTTGATGGGACACAAAGTTTCGAGTAGCAGCTACTCTCATATCGGCGAGAGGTCACATGAATATCGGTTCGACTTACAAAAGAGCGGGGAGTTGAAAAATTAACCAACTTTTTAACATCAGGCAGAAGTGAGCAACGCACGATATTTCACACGTGTTTACAAAGAGTTGTGCTGAGCATCGAGGTCTTGAGCACCGGTGATGGCGAAATGACGCGAGGATAGACCTTCGGTAGGAGCGCAGGAAGCTGGAGCGCCCCGAGAAAACCCGCCAGTCAGTGGCAACTCCTGTTGTGTTTCCCACGTTAAAAAAATCCGGGCGTATCACGCCGGGAATCGAACACGGTTCGCCTCGGCAGAAGGCGAGTTGTCTGACTACTGCATCACTTGACGTTATAAGAGTTTAAACATGTGTCAGTTGGCACCGACTACATCATCTACTTTGCATGGCCAACTATAAACTGTGCTAAACCATAAATAAGATAGTAATGGAGTGAGCGTCGTTTTCTCTAACTCCTAGAGCCCGGAAGGAAAAGAACAGAGCTTTGCGAGGTACTCGCTACAACGCGTTCTATGTGTGAACCATTGAAACCTAGCGAGAAAATTGCTGTCATAAACTGTCTGTAACAGCCAAGCCCGACTGCTCCGTGCGCAACAATCGGGACAGATAAATTGTTGTGGCTTAAGGGTGTTGGATACAAAAAAATTCATAATATTATATGTGTATCAAACACTGTTAAACTTGTACGCATTGTATGTGATGACATTTTCCTCGAGCAAAAAGATTTTCAACGTAATATTATTTAAGTAATTTCATACCAAATACTAAATATTTGTGTTTTGCTGCAGTTATATTCACAAATACTAATTAAGTAATAGACTACAAATGAAAAATATTCTACAAAGTAAACTAATGCCGTGGACTACTGCGCGGAACATGTGTAGGCCTATTCACCAAATAACAGACCATCTATACGAAAGCAAATATTGAATATACAGATATTTTTGCATATTTTCAACATATATGTCACTCGGTGGCCCACGACATAAATTGACATGGTACTTTTTTTTTTCATTTGTTATACTTGGTTGGTATTATAACTGTAGAAAAATCAAAACATTTTAGATTGACATAAAATAATTTANTTTTCATTTGTTATACTTGGTTGGTATTATAACTGTAGAAAAATCAAAACATTTTAGATTGACATAAAATAATTTTAAAAAAAATTAACGTTAAATGTTTATATTATAGGAAGATATAATTACATACAATGCGTACAAGTTCAGCAATGTTTGGTACAAGCATAACATTTTTAATTTTTGGATATTGACATCCTTAAGAGTTCAAGGTGTTTAAACTATAGCCAAATACGTTATTTTATATCCACAATGTTTGAAAACCAGCATAAAAATTAAAAAACAGCAATCCTAGATAAGAGTGCATCAGTTTCGCTTTATAAATTGCACCGTAATGAAATGCGATAGTATGCATCGCTTCGGTAAAACTCTAGTTAAATAATTAGTAAAAACAGTTATGTATGATTATTCATTTCTTAGTTTTCCCACATTGGCTTCCATAACCTTGTGGAATACGTTTAAGGTTTATACCTATAACTCATGTCCCACGCACTCTTTACGTCCCCACCACTGGCTCAGACCGGGATGGGAAAGGAATCAGCAATGGCCTGCAGCAATACACAATTCCAGAAGTCGAATGCAGTGATTGATGTAAACCGAAACCAGAACGGCTGGGTTGGAATGGAGGCCGAACCAGGTCCAGTGTTTCACCGCTGTGTCGCCTCACTTGGGAACAACCAACGGGCGAGAAGCTAGCGGACCTCTCTGTAGAAAACCATTTGGCAGAACAGAACTGTTTTGACACATCAACACGGTATGCAGTTATTCCACGAGCAGAGTGCAACACTCCAATCTATGCTGCAATTCTTTGTGAGTGTTACATACGCGTCAAAGTGCCTAATCAAGATTTAAACACCTGAAATTTTTGTCGTTTATAGCACTATGCATTTCAACAGGATCTTCAACGTAACACATTTTTATCTACAAAATTGCGCAAAATGTCTTTGTAGCGTTAGACCTTTCTTGCAAATAAAAACTTTACACTTATTTATTTATTTGCAATTGTGGTTATTTAAATTCGATTTTATATAATACATCAGTAAAATATCATCCAAAAATATAACCTAGACAATAATAAAATTGCTGTGTTAAATACTAATCAAATGAACTATTAAAAACTTTGAAAACCCTCTATGCCTTTTTCTCAGTAATATGACTTCAGCAGATACTTTACTCTCGCACTAGCACGGCCAATTTGATATCGCGGAACGGAATTTTTAACTCGCGTATCACCCAATACAAGTAATGAATATTAATGCGAGTTTGGGAAAGGTACGTGAGAAAATTTTACACTGTGTTTTTGCGTAAATTGTGTTCCACAGAAAACCGTGCTTTAAGGCGGCTTCAGTTGGTGAAATGGTACGAAGGGTGGTGGATTATTGGTAGGACAAACTTCTGTGTTTTAGCGCCCGTGGAAACGAAGTGGTATGGAAATGAAACACCGGCGGAATACAATGGTGCGGGGAATGGGAGGGAGTACCGAGAGAAACCGCATCGACGAATATGATTGTCCCTCCCGGGAAACAAACCCCTTTAGTCGTGCTGGGAGGCGAGTTGTTTGATCATTACAACACGGTGCTTTAAACGGTGTAGCGAAAATAGGAAAAAAGTGCTAATTTGTCTGCGAAGTAGCTTAATGTTGGAAAGAAAGTTCTTCACTACTTTGCAACTATATTAACTTAAAACGCGTGGTCCCACCTACCTGGAATTTCGGACGAGATTTATCAGCATCGTGAATGAGGCTGCTTTTGTAGACCATTTCGCAGCTGGGAGTTGCGTGGTTTCAGTGTAGCATTCCTTTACAACTGTGTTTAGGCATTCGATGTAGCTATCTGACACCAGCCAAGCCAAATTTATATATTGCTCACGGTTAATTTAAAGCATCTTTGAAATCAACTTATGAAAAAATGTATATAAACGTATGCATTTTTTACTGTCCAGTGCCTTAGCGCCTTATTAATACCATGAGATGTTAATTAGTGACCACTTAAGTGTTTATTGTTTTCTACTCTTTTAATTGCGAATATGTTGTGATGGCTTCATTTATTTATACGATTTAGTATTTTCACTTGATCTGGATTGTTGCACAAGTCGATGTTTTTGTTTTCTTTGCATACGTAGTTTTGAAAGGATACGTTTTTTGGGCATCAAGAAACTATTCGCAGCTTTCAGATTCCTCATTCGATAAGCAATTATAGAAATGTAAAAAAATATTTAGTGAATGTCGTGAGCGCAACGTGGTACACAACCCTGCCGTTCTGATCCCCCTCGCCCACCCAACATATGATTACTTGTTCAACACGAAGCCACACACGCATCCAGACTGCAAACTGCAATCTCATTGCCAGAAAAAGTAAACTGTTATATTAATCATAGTGAAATGAAAATTGCGTTTATTGGGATATTTCATGTACTTTTTCTTCCAAAGATTTTATTTTACATTGTTAGAATTTTTGTTGAATTCAAAGGGAAACACTCAGGGTTGCTATCTGGGGTAAATACTGGCCTTTCCATGCTGGAAATATTTCGTGTTAGTGAAGCCTATTACTTAAAACATCAGGCTGATTACATTGAAAGATTTCGAAGCGTATGAATTTCCAAAATATAAAATCAAGGCACGAATTAGAATTACATAATATTCCTTGAAGGGGTTAATTAATTGAACGTATAATTAAATTAACAAAACCATCACACTCAGCAATTTTTTGATGCAATGAAATAAAGATTTCTTCACAGTTTTTCAAATAATAACGCATAGAAGGCACACAATCAATAAATATGCAAACATGAATATTCCAATATTAATAAAGATGTGTTATCTAAAATGTATAATAACGAAATTAAGAACATACTTTTTGATACAAAATGAGATTTTTTTTCTTTGAAGCTGCTGTAAGAATTTTGTTTTAAACAATGATGTCTCCCCTTTCCTCAATATACGTAAATTTCAGTACCATGGAATTAAAGATAAAATTATTTGTTAATTTAAAGTAAATTATTTTGGCATATTTAAAATGATTTTGTGGTCTCCATAATCACTTTTTCGNCTCCATAACCACTTTTTCGCATACATATATGTCAGTTTTAATTAAATAACTGTATACTCTCTATATATTTGCTGTATATGATAGGTTTATTGGCAATATATTTGGATACTTTAACTATTACTATAAAACTCTATATAAACCCTTTCCGACCCATTTTAACGTGTGGTTTCAGATGTTGCAGTTGAAACATGTTCGATGCGTGTTGTACATAAATTGACACAGCACTTGTTTCGCTATCACAACCAGTGGGCTGTAGGCTTTGTGTTCGGCTCTGGGGAAATTAAGCTTGGTAATATAGAGCAGTAGTACGGTTCACTAGTCAGTTACCTACAAAAAATATCATTCGGGCAAACATAACCTCATTCAATATGGTAAACAATCGTGTGTACTGGGCATGAACTGATTCAATAATTCTAATTCTGGTGTTGATTTTACGCATCGCGAATGCGCGCACTTCCAGACCTTCATATAGCCCCTAATTGAGCATAAAACCACATAAAAAAGGCCTGCTAATAATATATTTTTTGCATTTAGCTTAATTTAAGGAGTAATCCACGATTACAGCCGAGGAACAATTATGTGTAAATGTTTCTCCTAGTTTCCAAATAGTAATTAATCCACAGTAGTACGGCCTAAAATAATATGGTTATACGTAGTCTAATAAAATAAGGTTCACCTACTCATTGCTGATAACTTAGGATAAGCTACAGTGTCACATCTGAACGTGGTAGAAGCATCATTAGCAACAGGACAAGAAGAAAACGTTATATTTATGAATCTTGGAATCAAACTCAGATAACTGATTTCAGTTATGAATATCAAATACTATGTTTCAAATTTCGTCAATGCAATGGCAACACTCAGGGAAAAATTTTGAGTGAAGTTTATTTCTTTCAAAAGTTATACAATATAAATATATATAATCCAGAGTTATATATATATATATATATATATATATATATATATGAAATTTTAAATCCTAGTCAAATTACATTGTATTCTAACATTTTCATAATTCTATAAGGATTATTTATACTATCACCTTGTGATCCGTAACGCACTCTTTAGGAATGTGTACAGTGGCTTAGAATATCTCTATTCTATGTTAACCCAAGGGAGAAATATTTTCACGAGAAAGGGAGGATGTTAAAACATATTAATAAAAAAACTTACTTTTGCCATCTCTCTATGCGAAACTTCCTGGGTTTTGACTGTCGCAATAAATTGCCGTTATATTTATAAAAACCTACTTTTGCATCTATTGTCACAAAAAAAATCGGGGTTCTGTATGTTCCGATATTCTCTGCCTCTGTTTTTTTTATGGTCGTACAGAAAAAACGAACGCTATTACTTCATATTTACGTTTGATGGTAATTTGTATTGTGTGGCATTATGCTGTAAATTTTTTTTTTATTGCAGCGACGTGACGGGAAAAATTGTGGCCTCCGCTCTCCCCGGATACCAGTCTCAGTGGAGTTCACATTTGTGGGGGCGTGCAAAATCGTTCTCCACGCTATTCCTTTTAATAATACACATGATATGAAGCAACGCTTTGCCAACCACATGGAAACTATTTGCCGATTACTCGTGGTGCTGGACTGTACGTGAAGACCGTTACCGGAAATTTACGAACGTTGCAATGGCAAAGATGAGCGCAGGAAACCAATGAGAGATCCAAAAAAGAAAAACGAACTCTAACATCATTGTAATCCGTGCAGCGTATAAAAGTTAATATGTGAATCCAAGTTCGATTAGTCAATTTACAATGGAAGACATGAAATAAATCGGCCATTGCCTTACGCATCATGCGGGAAAGAAAGAACACACCAAACACTTGTATCATTCCACAGTCCCTTTTTAGGAATCAAACCCGGTACCTACATGTATAGAAAATTTTATTCAAAACGTGATGTGTGCGGTTGCACAAAGAGCGTGAAACAAATAATGAATAAACTGTGTAAGTGTTAGCGACACAAGAGAAAAAAAAATTACTGTAATTTTTATAACCTTATTATTTGCGGTTAAATCTGCATTCTTTTAATATTTCCGTCTGATAGCTCTGCAAATTTTCTTTTTTAATCATGGGTGTGATTGTATCAAAACAACGTCCATGCGCTTTCTGTAATGTTGCCGCTGAAATTATAAGCATTATTACGAAAACAATGCCAACCTTGTAGAACGTGTTTTCTTTACAGGATAAACATGGTACAAAACATATAATAAAGGGGATTAAGGATACTGATAACTGATGTACAACAGTCCCTAAACGTGAAACCCTTATAACCACATTTGTTTGCGGAGTGCCGTCTTTTAAAAGTAGACAATTTCAGCGCGTTATAGAATGTCATCATTTTCTGTTTAGCCATGTGCATGCCAATGTAAAACATCTAACTGATTAAGGACCCTCACACTTCGCACTATAAATTTTCATTTCTACAGGAACTCACTGCATTCATTGTTTAACAGTAATATCTCTTTTACCTGTTGTGTTTATAAAATGATGAGTACGTACTAAGAAAATATAACATTTGAAACAAATATATATAATTTATAATAGTTTGATTAAATTTTAACCTCGTACTCAAAAACCTTCATGATAAATTATCAAATATAAGCAGCTGAATCGGATTTTCGCAGAAAACCTAAATATATAAGAAACCAAATTTCACTATCCTGGTGTTCGCCGCAGTAAACTCGTCTATTGTACAGGGAAATAACAAGTAATATAATTAATTATCAACAACAATCATAGGATACTGAAATAACAGTAAACATTATTTAGAAACTAGTAAAAATTAAAATAAAAAATACCCCAACAAGAAAGACGTAACACAAAAGGCAAATAGAACAAGAACGAAAAGCGTCCGTGAAACGACGCAAGAAGATTTGTGTGAGTCACGACTTTCAGAGAATTAGGAACTTTTCTCATTCTGAACTGAGGCCTAATTTATCTTTTTAATATAATATTTTTATTTTTAGACGTCTGAACAACCTATATCAAGATATGTATTTTATATTCCTTATTTACTGCGAAATAAGGGTCGTGTTGTGTCAATTCAGCTATTTTTTGCATGACTATGTAGGTTTCAATATTTTCCTTTTCATTTTTCTGCCGAGAATAAATTGTGTAGTCAAATAGGAACATACATTTTTTTTTTTTAATTGGCAATTTAAATATTTTAAGCTAGGATTTATGTGTTGATAGAAGAATCGATCGCTTAGGGTTCACAGAATATGAGAACATACAGACGTACATGGATTGCATGTAAAGCGTNTTGATAGAAGAATCGATCGCTTAGGGTTCACAGAATATGAGAACATACAGACGTACATGGATTGCATGTAAAGCGTATTACTTCACTTATGTTATCTGCTTTATAATGGTGGTAGGAGGAGACTTGTGAAAGATGAGGTCACGGTTCATAATAAACTGACACTCGCTTGACCGCATTGCCCCGTACCGTGACCTGAGGACTGCAACATAGCCCCATCGTGACAAAAAAGACGATTAACACAGAACTAATATGCGAACGATGGAGGTAGCAAAAAAACTTGGAATGGCATGATTGGGGGTTGCGATGAGATCCCCAGATTTAAAAGTAACATTTTGAGACAGTGTGGAATTTTAAGAAAAGTGGACTTTCCTTTTCAAATGAAATATGATCTTGAGATTATGAGATTTTTTTTGATGGACCGACTCAGCATCTCTTTCTGAGGAGGTCGATTGGCGAGCTGAGTTTGCATTATCCCTTTGTAGAACAGTTTAAATGAATTTAATCAAGCATTTATCCCAGTACGGTCCACCGGGTTTTGGTTCGGAGAGTGATGGTGATGACGCCACTCCGGGGTTTTGCTGGAAAATATAGTCGACTTCTCTACTCATCTACTAACCTAGTGTGCCAGACCATCTACTTGGAAACTGGCATCAAAATTCTGTCTCAGAACGATGAATGATAATAAACGAAATTAATTCGGTTTATGCAGCACGGCGATCTCTATATAGTCGATGTAGTCAACTGACGCGTGTGTTCTGAGGAATGTTCGCTATTTTATGGGCTTCAATAATTCGCCCTGGCGCAAGTCACCAGCTCAAAACGATTACTTCGTGTGTCATGCGAGTTATTTCAAGTACAAGAGGAGTCCATATTAGATTTTACTCATATAACTTCCATTTTTGTGGCTCTATATTTGCCTTTTTCTCTTTGTGCACGAGTTTCTTTGGAATAGTTCCTTTTCTACTAAGGTACGATCGGCAGGCATAAATAAGGTGTATCAAGAAAGAGGCGAAGTACCCCAAATTCCTACCATGTACGGAAATAATTGGCATAAGAATTTTTGGTCATTTTGGCCAGGCTATTAATTTTTATCGCCCGATTTAATGTATATCGGGGAAAAATTTTTTATTAGATATTTATTTGATACGGGGCCTAAGCTTCAAGTTAATTAAATACTAAATATTTTCACGCCATCGCCTGCCTTAAGACAGAGGTCCTGAATTCATTATTTCGTGTTGGTGTCACTGCTTACCGGGCATTACGCTGAACTGATTAAAGATGCCAGACACGAGAGGAAAGGTACGAGGACAAAAGCGTTGTTATAACTGTCTTAAAATTTAATAACTGAGATATAATAACATTGTTTTTTTCTTACGTTACTCACGTGGTTGTTTCGCATCATGTATTACCAGTAAAGACCTGCAAATTTCGTGGTATTGTTTGATCCGAGCTAAACTGCACTGCTTTATACATATTTCTGAGCAATCCTTCAGATCATTGGCTGTTTCGCTTTGTACGAAGTTGTTTTTCCTGTTAGGCCACTTTGCAGGAGATTGGTCAGAGTACCGCTCATTGCATGTTATTGGTTGGACTGTCCTTGGGGGTAGGGATTCCACGAACTTTAAGCCAATAGCAGAAGTCGAACGAGCGTACAGAGCCTTG
>NQII01003693.1:387258-399124 GCA_002778355.1 Clitarchus hookeri
CCAGGAATCGCTAAATTACTCTATCATCATTTTCGAAAATCTGAAACATGAACCACGTTGACGTCTGAGTCACATTGGAAAATACGTATCGATTAAGGATACAGTTATATGTTTCGAAACCAAGTAGCCGTATGCAAATAAATGATAAATTCTGGAAAAATAGCGATCAGCCAATGAGCATATGGCACCCCCTACCATTCACACTCAAAGCCCGAACTAATTATATACGTCAGATAATTGCCGTTCACTGAAAGGTTATTTACAAGCTGTTACATTCTGGCGGTGGGTAAGGTAGTGTAGTTCTAGATAGTAGTGTGCTAATGTTCCTTCGGGCACACAAGATTCAGGATGTTAGAGATGTCCGCCATATTGTTTTTCCCTTTTTTCTCTCCAAATTTCCCGTTTTACCCTCAAAATCGAATATTTTACTCTTGAAATCGGTCTTTTTCTCTAAAAATTTCCCCTTTTCACTCAAAATTCCCCCGTTTTTCCATAAAAAAAAATTCCATACCCCAAAATTGCAATAGCGAGCCTCCGAAAGGCAATTTTCGAACTGTTTAAAAGATTTTGGTGGCTCGCTTATTACCCACAGGCCTCCACCCACCTCACCGCAATCCTTAGCCAATCCCATCCTCCCCAACACCGCGACCAACAATTATAATAACAAATCGCCAAGCTATAAAAAAAAATTATATAATATTGAAGAACATATAATGTTACGCTTGCACTTATCCCACCACCCTTGCCTCACCCCTTGACATCCCAAACCCTGTGGCAATAATTATAAAATGTCACAAACATTTTTCCAATAGTCTATAAACATGAAACATTAAACCCATTTCCCTTGCTCACCCATCAACCCCCCATCTCCAGTTTCGACACTTAACAGTTACGAAAAGCGTCGACCGCTCCCTTCCCGCTCCCTTCCCACCAACCAAAACACCTTCCCGCACTGCTCTTGCAGGTCAGCTTGGTCTTCGTCCTCCTTGCTCNCCGCTCCCTTCCCACCAACCAAAACACCTTCCCGCACTGCTCTTGCAGGTCAGCTTGGTCTTCGTCCTCCTTGCTCCAAGTCTGTTGCGTCCAACCTGATGAGAATGTATTAACATATTAATCCGCTCAAATACTTTGTACACTTCATTTCAACATATACTTCTGTTACCATATCATTGAATGTGCAAGTTCAATGATAGGTCATTACAGCAAATATTTAAGTACTAACATTATAATTTGCNTTACCATATCATTGAATGTGCAAGTTCAATGATAGGTCATTACAGCAAATATTTAAGTACTAACATTATAATTTGCGCAAATAATTTCACTTATTTATATTATCACGCTCACTTACAGTACCGACATTAAGTCGCAGATCTGAAAACCAAGACCAACATACTCTCTACATATAAAATTAGGCAGGGTACAAAACCAACAAGAAATGTAAAATTTTTTTATAATGTATATTTTTTTACATACTTCAGTTTACAAACATAATACAAAATCAGAATCCTAAAAGTCTCCATTTTTAAATGTATGTTTATGTAACTAAACCAAGCACCATCATATGAGTAACGACTCTTTGCACGAGTATGATATAATCAAGGTATGGATCAGCATCTTCCAACACTTCTATAGGCATGTTTGTCTATGGCCAATTCCAAGCAACTCTCCTCCGCTTCCTAAATCCTCACCAATCGCAAGCAATCCTCCTGCCCGATCCTCCTCCTCCACTTCATCCGCAATCAGCTCCGCACACTCCACAATCTCTCCACAATCGCTCCACCTGCTCCCTGCTCTGCAAATGAACCCGAAATGACTCCTGCACCACCACAATCTCTTCACATGCTACAGAATCTTTCCACCTTCTCCATCTATTCCACAATCGCTCCACATGTTTCACAATCGCTCCTCCTACTCAAAATGCTCCACAATCTCTCCACATGCTCAACAACAACTCCTCCTGCACCCCTCTCAGCAAATTACCCTAAATGACCCTTTCAGCTCTGCAAATGACCCCTCCTGCTCCACAAATGACCATTAAATGACCCTTCCTGCTCAGAAAATGACACCAAATGACCTCTAATAGCCTCTTAATAACCCCTTAAGCTCCACAAATAACACATAAATTACCCATTCTGTTCCGCAAATGACCTCTAAATGACCCCTGCTTCTCCAAAATGACCCTAAATGACCTCTCCGGCTCCACAAATGACCCATCCTTCTCTGCGAATGAACCTTAACGACTCCTAAATGATCCCCTATGCTCCACAAATTACCTCATAAATAACCCCTCCTCCACAATTGGCCCATAAACGACCCATCCTGCTATGCAAATTGTGTATACCATCGTCAGCAGTGCTTTCTATTGCGTCTACATTATACACACAGCTACATTAGAGGCATTGAATGCTCTAGTGGAATATTCGTCACTGTGGGGCTCTGGTTTCGTATAGTTACTGTTAAGCCACATATCATATCTTACACCACCGTATTTTTCCACCTCATCTGTAAGTTGGTGCATCATATATTAGGTTTCATTCTTGACAGGAACGAGTAAATATCTTACAATGTTATTAGCACATTCGATTAAACGTAATATTTAAGAATAACTCTGAATGCAGATCATTTTAGGAAAATACAATTNCACACAGCTACATTAGAGGCATTGAATGCTCTAGTGGAATATTCGTCACTGTGGGGCTCTGGTTTCGTATAGTTACAGTTAAGCCACATATTATATCTTACACCACCGTATTTTTCCACCTCATCTGTAAGTTGGTGCATCATATTAGGTTTCATTCTTGACAGGAACGAGTAAATATCTTACAATGTTATTGGCACATTCGATTAAACGTAATATTTAAGAAGAACTCTGAATGCAGATCATTTTAGGAAAATACAACTTGCATTAGGCTTCGAATCGCAGAGCATTGACGTACGTTATGTTGTACAATCAAGTGTCGTTGAGAAGGTCGCGGCTCCATGTTCGTTCAGGTCAAAGGCAGGCCTTCGTATTCACAATTCATCTTCTCTGTATGACAAGAAAATTCTTCCAAATCATTGTTAACTTCCCAACGTCTGAATAAAACCAAAGGTATCAGCATGCATCGCAGCTGTATATATACTTTCTCCCAAGACTCGGGAAACGCCGTCCAATATTTTCTAAGGCCAAAAAAAAATTAATATTTTATAATATTTTCGGTCTTTGAACTCGGGTCCGCGCTATACCAGGCAGTTACAGGTTGCTTCAAAATTTTTACGAGTTGCGCATAAATGCTAAACAGTGCACTGACTGCGCTAATAAGCTTAGGAAACTTGCGATATTAATAAAATTGCTAAAAAAACATATTTCATCCCGACTCCAGAAAGGTAACAAAAGTCATGGGATAGCAATATTCAAATATGCAGATGGCAGTAGTATGGCGTACAAAATGTATAAATGGGCAGTGCATTGGTTGCGCTTTCATTTGTAGTCAAGTGATTCATGTGAAAAGGCTTCTGACGTGATTATGGCTGCACGACGGGAATAAACAGACTTTGAACGCGGAATAGTAGTTGGAGCTAGACGCATGGGACATTCCATTTCGGAAATGGTTAGGGAATTCAATATTCCGAGATTCACAGTGTCAAGAGTAGGCCTAGAATACCTAATTTCAGGCATAACCTCCCACCATGGACAACACAGTGGCCGACCGCCTGCACTTAATGATCGAGACCAACGACGTGTGCGCAGAATGGTCAGTGTTAACAAACAAGCAACACTGCGTGAAATAACCGCAGGAATCAATGTGGGACGTACGACGGACGTGCCCGTTAGGAAAGTGCGGCGAACTTTGGCTGTACTGGGCTATGCAAGCAGAAGACCGACTCGAGTGCCTTTACAAACAGCACGACATTGCCTGCAGCGCCTCTCCTGGGCTCGAGACCATATCGTTTGGACCCTAGACGACTGGAAAACCATGGCTTGGTCAGTTGAGTACCGATTTCAGTTGGTAAGAGCTGATGGTAGGGTTTGAGTGTGGTGCAGACCCCACGAATCCATGAACCCAAGTTGTCAACAAGGAACTGTGCAAGCTGGTGGTGGGTCCATAATTGTGTGGGCTGTTTTTACGTGGAATTGACTGGGTCCTCTGGTCCAACTGAACTGATCATTGACTGGAAAGGGTTATGTTCAGCTACTTGGAGACCACTTGCAGCCATTAATGGACTTCATGTATCCAAACATTGATGTAATTTTTATGGATGACAATGCGTCCTGTCACCGGGCCACAACTGTTCGCGATTGGTTTGAAGAACATTCTGGACAATTCCAGCGAATGATTTGGCCACCAAGATCGCCCGACATGAATTCCATTGAACATTTATGGGACATAATCGAGAATTCAGTTCGTGCACAAACTGCACACAAACAAAGTGCACTGGCAACACTTTCGCAATTATGGACGTCTATAGAGGCAGCATGGCTCAATATTTCTGCCGGGGACTTAACGACTTGTTGAGTCCATGCCACGTCGTGTTGCTGCACTTCGCCGGGCAAAAGGAGTTCCGACACGATATTAGGAGGTATCCCATGACTTTTGTCGCCTCAGTGTTTTTACTCCTATCACTGAGTAAAATTGCCAAATTTTTTCTATCTCCGAAAGAAAATTATTTTTTAATGGATTCAGCTCTCGCACTCAAGTCCCTGCACCATGCATCGCCTTTGGAGATTGCTTAAAAATCTGTATAAATTATGGAGGAACACTAAACAGTAAAAAATTAATAAAATAGCATCGCTGAAAATTTTTCCAAAACTTGAGTCACTAATCGTCTTGAGCTCCTATGACTCCCCCTAGATGTCAAGTAAATTTTAAATTATTCTGATTCTGTTCGGGGCTTGAATTTATGCTATATATGTGTGATATGCTATTAAGTCCAGGCTTATACTACACACGCGTGTTTCACTATGGATAGTATATTAGCACTAGATTCGTATCTTGTACTTCTTCTAAAATATTGTGATCCAGTTCAAGTCATATAAATTTATTTCGAAATTCTGTGGCTCGTCATAGGTTCTAAAGTTAACCTCAACTGAACGTGTCAACCATTATCACACATCCAAAATCAATTCTACTTCACTCATGAGTCTCAAATTTGTGCTGAACTGCTGTGATCCAAAATGAAATCTAAATATTAAGCTTAATCCCTTTAATCACTTATTAATACTAAGTAAAATATTTAATCAGAAATCCTTTATTACATCTCGTTTCATAATATTATGGAAAACTCTTATAATAAACTGAAAGCAACATTGTCTGGTTTACGATAATTCCTATGATATAGCATTTAAGGTAATTCCGGACTAGATGTCAGACCTAAGGACTACTGTAACATTTTTCAGGATAATGTACAAGTAGTAGAAAAAAGGGAAGTTTTGCACAAGGGCGTGGGGGTGCGGAGCGTTGGAGATGTTCATGCTCGGTCATTCCAGTCGGCCGGCGGTCATCTTGTCCGCCATGTTGGTTGTCGATAACTTTTGACCTTGACCCGTTGACCTTTAAAATAAAAAATCCAATAAATACCGAAAAATTATAAAAACATCTTTCAAAACTTTATTTAAAAAATTATAAAATTCATATGTCAAATGTTTGGGCTTAGATGGGGCAGGGGGACTGGAGCCAATCTGCCACCATGCTGTGATGTCACCCAACCACCATATTGCATTAAGTGACTTTGACCTTGGCCCTGTGTCCATGACCTTGAATATCTTAAACCAAAAGCTTTGCAGAATTCTCCAAAAAACACCCCCAAAAAATTTATAAAAAAAATATATTCAACGTAGTTATAAAAGATTTGGAAAAAAATTTTCTAATGTATTTAAAACATTTATAAAATATTAAAATTTTGGATGTTTAACTTTAGAGGGAACGGGGGACAGGCACCAACCAGCCACCACGTTGTCCTCCCCAATCACCATATTGAATCCAGGAGACCTAGAAGATAATCTTTTACCTTGACCCTGTACCCTTGTCCTTAAACCCAAAAAATGGCAAAATTCTCCAAAAATCTAAAAAAAAATTTAAAACTCAGAAAAATTTATATTACATATTTTAAAAAAATATATTAATAGGTTTATTTAAAAAACCTTTTATTTCTGAATTTTCTGTCAGCACCATATCCAGCGGACCACTGACCTCCTTATGAGAAGGATGGCGATTCTCTCGACATTCCCACACATTTCACCAATGAGTTTCCTTCGACAAGTAGTGTGATAAAGTCAGAAGGATTCAAGAACGCTGGTTACATATTTCCTGAATACCCTAATGAACTTGTCGATAGACTCACCCATTAGTATGTCCTACTAAAATTCGGGGATATCTCACACATTGTTGAGATTGCTTCAATCATCGATGAACTGAAGTATCGGGGTTATGCCAGATGAAACTGTCAGCTACTATCCATGATCTGCAAACATCTGAGAAATGTTAAAATAGAAATTACGAAATAATTTAAATTTTAGAATGTGTATAATAAGTAAATAAAATTTATTTATGTATGCATAGTAATGTGTGTTCATTTTCTTATGTATTCCTTGCGGCTCTCTGAAAGACTTATTAATTAAGTGGTTTAAACAATCGATTGCCAAAGTCTGTTTTATATACAATTTATGTGGACATGTGCAGGAGGAGGACTATGGTTAATTTTTTTAACACATTGAATATAAAAACTACCTGATTTTATAATAAAATATATATTTAAAAAATTAAAATACTTATGTTAAAAATAAAAAAATCTTAATATGTCAGTTGACATACTTTGAGGGTATGGACCTCGTCGTCATTCAGCACAGGCTGATAGCAGGCGACGTAATCGAGAAACTAGTGCCACCTAGGCATTGGAAATATAACACAATATGGAGGGCGCCGACAGCACCACCTACATATTAAAAACATAAAAAAACATGGCTGGCAACTGGTGGCCTAAACAAATGAAGTCACAGATGGCTGACATGGAATGATAGAACATAAATAATAAGGGAAACAAGGTAATGATATCTTAGATGATTGTCATGGAATAACAAAGAATAGATAAAATTCAGGACGGGTGACATCAAAAGACTTAGCATGAACGTAAGGTGACTAAGCAAAAGTGGAATTTAAGATGGTCTACCGAGCGAGGTGGGAGATTATGACTGCTCCTCTGATGACTAAAACGAGAAATTAGCATTGTCTAGGAGTAATTAGGTAATTTATACACTAGCGGCACCTTGGTGATGAAAATGTAAACAAATGACAAATGAAAAAAACAATATGGCGGGTGATGTGCATTCGACGGAATGAGCCTTTGATGGACGGGGTATGGAAGGGGGATGAAAATACAATGTGATTGACTGGAAGGGATTAACTCGTCTGCTGGACGTGGTGCAGATGGAACCTCCACAAATGTAAGTTTTGAAAATAAATTAATTTACAAATTTTTTATAGTTTTTAAAATACGTTTTTGGAGTTTGCTGTACTTTTTTCGAGTTATGAAAAAATATTCTTCCACATTAAAAAATCTCACCTTGAAAATGTAAAAATGTACCAATTTGTATGACTATTTCGCCCGAGTGGTCCGGTAAGTTGCCTTGCGTCCTATGGTTAGATGCCCTGCTGACTTCTCAGTAAACAATCATAAAGTGAGTGAGTTTGAATGCGCGAATATTAGGGATTTAATTACACAAGAAAAGCACACTTATCAAAAATAAGTTATATATATAAATATTATTATTATTAACAAAAAACAGTTTATAGATAATTAAATACTTACTCACTTTAAGTCGTAAGGAAAAAAACTGTAAATTGTTATTGTTAGCTCATTAAACAGTTGTAAATAATAACTAAATAATCATACAAAAACCAATATATAATAACATTACTAAAAAAATGTGTTTAATACCTTAAAATGTTGGCCATTTTCTTTCCTACCACAAATTTTACACATGTTTCCATATATTGTGCATGATTCGTGTCATGACTTTGCACAGATAAACTTTTTCATCCAGTCATTTTTTTATTGTGTTTTCACCGCATTGTATGCAGTTTTAATATTCTTCAAAACATCTGCTATCATCGATGTCTCATTAGTTGTAACAACAAGATATTTTATTTCGTGCGTTTTTTCTTTTGACTTTTCGTTTTGCAGTTTATTGGGAAGATTTCTTAGAACACAGTTAATATATTTCTTAACATATTAACATTGTTTACGCTCTTGAATGTGATCCTCGACAATGTGAAGTTTAGCAGTCTGTTTTCTTCCTTTACGGTAAAATGGTTTCATTGCTGCAACTGGTGAAATCTAATGCAGTATTTTCGTTGGAGTATATCGAGACGTTCCAGATAATGGCTGCTGATCAGAGGACTGATACACATTGATGGAAGTACTTGTAGCGCTTTTCATTTCGTCGCTTATGCTAAAGAAGTGTTTAAGAATAGCATCTTGGCCAAGAGGGAATACTCATATTTTTCTGTGGGCCACGGTGGCAAAGTGGTTCGACTGCTCATCTCTCATCTAGGCGAAGTGGGTTCAATCACCGTCCAGTTCACTCAGGAATTTCGCAAGTAGGAATCGTGCCTGCCGATGCCGCTGGTTGAAGGGTTTTATCGGGGAGCTCCTGTTTCCCAAACCCCTTCCGACGCTTCTCCATACTCACCTCAATCACCCCCATCGCCTCTCAAAACATTGCTGTTAATAGCTGCCCAATTCTATTCACTCACCCCTATTTTTCGGAATTGTTTAACAGCTGTATTTACTGAAGCTCTTTTTTCCAAGCCTTGCCAATCAAATCAACAACATTAAATTAAGAAATCTTTCGCCCTGGATGATGGAGAATACCCTTGCTAGCGTACCCTTTGAAGTAATACTTCATAGTCTTGAAGAAAGTGTGTTCGAGGGACTGAAAAGCTATCATGATGTGAGTCGGAAGACAAATTTTTAATCTAGTGCTGGTGGAAAAATTTAAGTACTTTATATCAATTCACACGATACGCATGGCCATCGAGAAGTAAANTTTAATCTAGTGCTGGTGGAAAAATTTAAGTACTTTATATCAATTCACACGATACGCATGGCCATCGAGAAGTAAAAGAGTCTTTCCATCACTTTTTCGGGGAACAAAATTGTCTTCTACCACTTGAAAAATCTTAGTGCTTATATACGATGATTATTCATTCATAAAAATCAAAGACCCAGGGAAAATTCTATTAGAAAATTTCTTCTTGAAAATTATATCAGGGAGAATAAATTACGCCTCAGCGTTGCCAAAACCAATTACTGTCACCTTTCTTCCTCTATCAGTTGATTTTAATATGTACATGTCTTTTGAACCTTTGGTGGCAATAACTTGGCCTGCGACGTTATTGAGTTGGAGGTCTGTCTCGTCCATCTGATATACACTAAAGAGCCAAATAAAAAAAAATGCACAGCTGTCTAATATCGTGTAGGGCCAACGCGAGCACGCAGAAGTGCCGCAAGACGATGTGGCATGGGCTCGACTAATGTCTGAAGGTATGAAGGAGCCATTGAAATCAGCGACAATTTGAGAAAGGGTTGCACATCTGTCACGTTTAATGGTTCTCGTCAGTCGTCGTTTGTCCCGTTCGTTCACGATCTTTTTCCGGCCGCAGCGATGTCGAACATTTGATGTTTTACCGGATTCCCGATATTCACGGTACACTCGTAAAATGGTCGTACGCGAAAATCCAAATTTTATCGCTACCACGGAGATGCTCTGTCCCATCTCTCGTGCGCCGACTATAACACCACGTTCAAACTCACTTAAATCTTGATAACCTGCCACTGTAGCAGCAGTAACCGATCTAGCAACTTTGCCAGACGCTTGTTGTCTTATATAGGCGCTGCCGACCGCATCACGTTACTCTGATTGGTTCCATACCTCTGTTATTTGCATACGCATGCCTATACCAGTTTTTTTGGCTCTTCAGTGTTTATGTCCTGGTTTTGTGTACAGTTCATATTCTTTTCATACTTCAGAAAAAAAAAGGTAAAAAAACTTGCCAACTGCTTTTCCCTTCAAACCGTTGCTTCTTGCTGCAGTTAATCCTTGACATCGCCTGATACTCAGTTCCATATTTCGTATTTTAAAAAAACTGGAGCTATTCATAGCAAGCCTTTTCAGGCTTTGAATTGATTCGATAATGTAGCCCAAGTGTTTCAGCAAATCGATACGGTAGGCTTCTAATGGTTTCCCGGGTAGGTGCAATGCGAACTTTTTCTAGAACTTGAATGTGTCTAACAAGATGTTTCATATTCACAGTTCCAAGCACATCTTGTGGATTGAGAGGAATTTTTAACGTGTTGCGAAGCTGTTCCCGGGGACGAAGAGTCCGAGGGGGTATGCCATTATATACGTATTGCAAATTCATTCTCTCCGATTTCTTCTGCCTGTGGATTAGCGATGGTTTATTTCTAATTATCATATGTCCACACCCCTTGGGCTGCTCATGTTCTTATGTTCATATTCGCTAAGCATAACTGAAAACGCAAGAAAATAAAACAATTTAATGTAAATTCTTTTATATATTTTAATAAATTTTTAATATTATATTATTTTAAAACATTTATGCAAGAATGTGTTGTAATAACAAATTCAATCACAGCTTATTCAAGTTAAAAACACTAACTTTTTGTATATTTTTAGAAAAATAATACTAAAAACATTAAAATTTTAAAAAATACTGTAGATCATCTCTCTTGAGTGTAGGTAGAGCATCTGTCCTGTAGTACGAAAGAAATGTCCCAGCAGCAACTGTGAACAATACTCTTACAGAAATGGTCGACATGACACCAACAGTAACAACGAAACCTCACGTATGAGTTATGATTGATTACTTAAGAACGTAGCCTCAACAAAACAAATCCAATATAAACGTATACATTTTTGACTTATAGCAACTGATAAAAATGCCGCCACTTACCTTAAGTCGTCTTGTAGCATAGGCGAAAAAACATTTCAACAAAAGAAACATTCACTGATGTGTTTTTTTTTTCGGCTTGATGCTCTTGGGCACATTAGCGCTCTAGTGATTACTTTGGAAACTACGTAGAGTGGGATAGGGCATTGCGCAATAGGTAATGTGTGTGGTCTTAATTTTATTGCAAATGGGTGTCAACTTATGAGTGTAACGATTTCAGTGTCCTGTTGAGNGGTAATGTGTGTGGTCTTAATTTTATTGCAAATGGGTGTCAACTTATGAGTGTAACGATTTCAGTGTCCTGTTGAGTATTTCTGAATCACGTGCAACCAACCAAGTTACAAGACAAATTTCACAGCGGTAAAGTTAATGAGCAAACCAAACCGATCCGGAAGGTAGGTAGGGCCTATTAACGGAACTGTTTCAGAATACCATGGGAAACCTAAATCAGTTGAGCCGGACGGGGATTTGAACCCGCGGCCTCAAGAATGCGAGTCTGTTTTGTTACCACTGTGCCACCTCAATCAGTGAAACTGGCATGTTGATACAGCGGACTGTGATNAGAATGCGAGTCTGTTTTGTTACCACTGTGCCACCTCAATCAGTGAAACTGGCATGTTGATACAGCGGACTGTGAGGTGTGTCGTGCTGGCAGAAAACAACTATAACTTAGCAGGTATCCTTAAAAATTTATATTTTATGGTATCTTGAACCAGTTTCTAAGAATAAAAATGTACCCCTGCTATAAATCGTTTATTTTAAAAATGTCGCCAATGAGCACTGATCGCGATCTCGCAGATGCGGGCGGGGTAAATAAAAGTGCCTCTATCGCGTGCGGGGGTGTTGGCGACGTGGTTCGAACCAGGGCACGAAGTACGCGTGTGCGGGCGACACGGGACCCGATTGTCCAATTT